>CM047737.1:13048049-13075296 GCA_026225825.1 Pistacia integerrima | reverse complement strand
TTGAGTTTGATTTTGTTCTTCAATTTAAATTTGTAGTCTTGGTTAATCTCCATTGAGTATTTTGGTTTTGTTTTCCAAATTTGTTAAAATGTTATTTTAATGGATTTGTATTAAGTTTGGTTTAACTTTTTTTTTCGGGGTTTGTTAGTTTAGAGAAAATTTTCTCAAGAAATATATGAGAAATTGAAAGGGAAAAAAAATTAGTGATAAGTGAGCTTCAACCAATTTAGCAAATTTTTTTTTATTAAAGTCAATGTTAGTAAGTGATAAATTACTTTATAATTGAACTCTTGAACAAGAACCCGAAAAAAAAAAATTATGTAATTTATCCACATTTTAAAGGCTAATTTAGGCATTACATAACTTAAGTGGGAATAAAAAAATATTTTTCACACTAAAACGAAAATTGACTTAGTATCATATCAACATTTAAGGCTCATTTCGTCATTTTCCGATAAAGGATATTTCAGTAATTTTATTATCTAAGTGGTTATTAAGGGCATAAAAGTCATTGTCTAGAAGTCAAAGGACATGGGTTGACTTCTATTAATGGCGTTTTAACGTGAATTCGGTTTTAGGGAGTTTTGATACTTTCCTAAACATTTGGGGGCGAAAAATTTTTATCTCTCGGGGGATAAAGAAAAAACCAGGCTTTAACACTACTTCATTATTTTTCAAAAAAAGTTGAAAACAAATGAAGGTTTAAGTTGAACCGGAAGAGCATTTTTCATATGAGCTTTATTAAAAGTACATATACCATTTCTCTTAATTTTGATTTTGATTTAATATATATTTATATCTTAAAAGAAAATAATTAAAAAAAGAGTATATATTCATAAAGAAGTTTTTTACTAAACTCCTATTTATTTTCACGAAATCATGAAAAGCACCTGCTAGTACCTGAAACTGAAATAGAGGCTAGCTCCCATTCTGTTAAAAGTCGTTAATAGTAATATGTTAAAAGAGCAAATGATGTGCTTACCCTTCTAAACCTAAAATCACTTTTTCTTTACCCCTCTAACTCTAAAATCAGACAAATCACCCCATGCCACTAAAACAGAATGAGGCCAGGTCAAGCCTCGTTGGCCTCCTCATTGGCAGTCGAGGCTAGATAGAAAGAAGAAAAAGTATTCCGGATAGAATTTATGAAAACTAAAAGCTTGAAATACACTTCTTAAAATTTACATCTATGCCTTAATTTCAGTTAACTTTAACAAGAAAAACTAACAAAATGGGGATTGTTCTCTTATTTTTTATACTATTTCTTGATTTTAGTTTATCTTTCTTGATTTCTAGTATAATTATAAAGATAGATTTAGCTCTATAAGAAACACTGAAAATAAACAAAAATACTTTCAAAATTTTTATGAAAAAATGGATCTTCAAAAATTTTCTCCTTTCCTATATTTAACTATAAATCTCTCTCTCTCTCTCTTCCTAACTTGAAATGAACCAACCTTAGCCATGTGGCATGAAATGTCCAGAAATTAGAGGTAGTACCCAGAGAACAAAGAGCAAGTCATAATTGGAGCAAAACCAACACTCTAAAGTCTAAACATTAAATAAATAAATAAAACGGAAAATGGCATTTCTAAGGTCTCCGGCTACAGCGACAACCACAACAGCCATAGCTTTCTTTGCTTTCTCTTCTTCCTCTTCTTTTAAGTCTCCACCCACCAAACCCCAAACCCTTTCTCTTTTCTCTTCACAACCTCTTTCACTTTTCTCCCAAAATAGATTGCCTATTGTCAAGAACTTCGTCATCCCACCTTCTGCTCTTCACATGGACGCTCCTTCATCTGATCACAAACCTACCTCCCAGGTTCATTGTTAAATCTTATCTGTCTCTTCCTTTCAAAAGTTTCATCTTTTTCATGTTTTTTATGATAAAGTACGAATTTTTAATCATGGTTTTTTTTTTTTTTTTTTTGGTCGATTCTTTGAATTGCAGGTCTTGCCTGAGCTACTAGTAAGTTCAATTCTTGGTTTAATTCTAATCTATGTTGTTGGAGTGTTGATTTAATTTATTGGTTCTTGGTGATTGAGATTTTTGTTGTTTGAAGATCGATGTTTGCTCGATTGAGGTTAATATGAGTTATTTTATTGGGATTGTTGACGTTTCTAATATGTTTGGTGTTGTAATTTAGAAGAACATTGTGGACTCTAATTATGTTCATAATGAAATTTTTGTCTTCGTCATTTGTCAGACAGAGTTCATGGTGGACATGAAGTGTGAGGGTTGTGTCAATGCTGTCAAGAATAAACTGCAAGCTGTTGATGGTAGAAAATTTGCGACCAGTGAATGACTCCAATAGACTTCATATTTTTTGATGCATCTTATGTTGGTTATTTTAGTTTTAAGTTTCCTGTTATTTACATTTATTTGGGGTGAATATATCAGGAGTCAAGAATGTTGAGGTGGACTTGACCAATCAAGTAGTGAGGATTTTGGGTTCTTCACCTGTGAAGACCATGACTGAAGCTTTGGAGCAAACAGGGAGGAAAGCCCGTTTAATTGGTCAAGGGGTACCTGAAGGTTGGTGGTGCAAATTTTTATGAGTCTTTAATATTTGATATGATTTTCCTCTTGGATATCTTTATCTCTTCTCTATTTGCTGTTCTTTTGTGATTTGAGTTAGCTGAATCTGTTGACCTTTTCACTTTATTTTAGCCTGATTTTACTTCATATCTTCTGGTGTAAAACACTTAACATAGTGAGCCTGGCACATACATAATCTAAATGAGGTGAATTGAATGTATGATTGGGATATGGGATGCTGAATAATAAATCTTTTGCAATACAAGTTAGCTGAAAAACAGTTAGTAAATATTTGTTGTTTCTTTTGTTTTGGAATTAAGAGCCCATTTAACTACCTCATGTTGACACCACAGCAATCAGCTTGCTTCGGTGTAAGGATAAAGGCCTGTCGAAAAGAAATCAATGAAATTGCAGAACTCATTTTTCAGTTCTCTACCATATGCCATTCACACGCCTAGAAAAAAATAACTGTACTTCACATGATAAAGGAAACTGTGAGATGTAGTGTGGTCCATTTGCTTTGTTTTTTGGTATAAGTGACAGTAGTTTAAATCATTATGTTAATGACTGTTTTGAGGGGGAAAAAAAAAAGAGTTACAGTTTCTGAAGTTTATTCTTGCTCTGTTCTCTAGAATTTTTAGTGCCTGCTGCTGTCGGCGAATTCAAGGTCCAGATATTTTTGGTGTGGTTCGCAGCTCAAGTGAATATGGAATGTGCTAGGATTGAAGCCAGCTTTAGTGGGTTGTCACCTGGAAAGCATGGCTGGTCTGTCAATGAATATGGTGATCTGACAAAGGTGCAGCTAGCACAGGAAAAGTGTATAATCCAACTACTGAAGGAACTGCTAAAGAGGTTTGCTTCAATATAATTCTCGCATTTCATTATGTTTGTTTAAATTTACCATTAGCCACGTAGTGAGGCTGAGTGGTGATATATAAGTTGTGTGATAAAGATCATTCACAGAGTTTAGAATTCAAATAAATGTAGTGGTTGGTTTGTAAAATTTGAGTCTAATGGCCTGGTGATATGTAAATACATTGTGAATGTACAACTTTTTTTCACATTGTACGGTTTATATTAAAATCATAATGTGTATCTGGACTTAAATTGTTTATGTTTGGGTTATTTTAGGTAAGCTACTTCATTGTCGGTGTATTAGGCATTCAGCTATACCTTTGTTGAGAATACTATTGTTTCTAAGATCTATGTAATATCCTTGGGTTCTTAGAAATCTAAAGTTGGGGAGGGGTATATAGTTTAAAGATGAATTATTGACTAATTGGAGTATCGTATTATGATAGCATGACTGCTTCTCCTAAACTCAGTTGCTTTCTTTAATCATCTCAGTCCCTTGTTATGTGTATCATTGATAAGTTCAATGGCAATAGAGCACCTTTGACTGGAAGGGTGGCATGTACTCTGGGAAGTTTGGTTTGTGATGTTTACCGGTTAACTTATGTGTAATCCACTAAAAGCCCAACTTTCAAATGGTGAAAGTGCTATAAATTGCTTTCAAGTCTTGCTCCAACTATTTGTAGGAATTGTATTGTTGTTACAGATGATTTTGCATTTGTGGATTATTAGTTTAGCCATGCATTTTAATCTTTAACGATTCATTTAGTACTGTCACTAGTGTGTTTGTAGTAATATCATAATGGCATTTCCTAACTGGGTTTATTGGATTTTATTAGCCTCTTGGCGACCTGGGAACATTAGACGTCAATGACGAAGGCAATGCCACCTTCTCGGGAGTGAAAGAAAAACTGAGAGTTTCTGATCTAATTGGACGATCCATTGCAGTTTATGGAACTGAAGATAAATCAGATTCAGGTGTCACTGCAGCAGTAATCGCTAGGAGTGCTGGGGTTGGTGAGAACCACAAAAAGATTTGTTTGTGTGATGGAACCACCATTTGGGAGTCAACTAACAGTGATTTTGTTGCCAGCAAAGTCTAAATGTAATAAAGTGAACTTAGTATCCTTTAGCTATAGCTCCTGGTGCTAGGATGGTTGTCGTCATCATTTAATCTGTGCTCAGGAGTTAACGCAATAGTGAACAGTAAGTTAATAAATAAAATGAGCCAAGCCCTCTTCTTTCCTGGTTGTGTTTAATAAAGGAAATAAGCTGCTTAAACTGATTAGTTTTTTCTGAGTAACCTCAGAAGGTTACAGGTAACATTGTCCACGTATCTAAGAAATAAGAGGTGAAAAACTTTTGCAAAAAAGAAAGAAACAAATGTCACTGCTGCGAGACAGCTGATGTGATAAATCACCTTAGCGGACAACAAAAAATGTCAAGTAGCTGAAAGGGTTTTGGAGATTATATTTTGACTGGCAAGAGCCCTTCTCTTTGGGCCATCTCATAGAGTGCAATAGCTGTTAATACCTTTGCATCAGGTGTGATTCGCCCAGAGCTTCCGATAGGGGAACCACGCAAATCTTAATCAGCTCACCATGCTCGCGAAGACCTGTTTCTTTTTTCTTGCAGCTGCATGACGACTTCTTTTCCAACACTTCCCTTGTACAGAAGCAAGCCAATTTCTTCATCGCAACCTCCCTAAGCAGGGTAAAAACAAGAACAATAGACTTTGCTGATTAGATGAAAATAAAAACAGTTGATATCATTAAGACTGTCAGAAAAGAAATTTGCCACCATCTTAGAATTTGAAGTTCTGATCGGATACAAGGTTCTCATAATTGATCTAAAGCACAGTTTCATTACTCAAATAATTGAGGTACATGAAATATACATGATAACATCTGACTTCATATCCAAAACCTGAAATAAATCTGACTCATTCTAGATGATTAATTGATCCTATACCGTTAAGTGCATGCTTATTAACTATAACATATTGTTCGGTAAACAGCAAGCATGCAACTAAAATAACACATGCTTTCTTCACAAAACATTATTTATGTTTCGGTGTCAAACTTATTCAGACCATAGTAGTCTAAATTGCAAGCATTGGTTCCTTCTTAATATGCCATGAATGAACTTCCCACACTCAAATACTCCAAGTAAAGATTGAAATGATGAACATGTACATTTCACAACGGAATAAAAATTCTATCCAGTTGGACTAATGTCACTCAACCAGTCGCCTTCAAACAAACAGACAAATTGATGAATTCATTTTATACCTGTTACCTTCTGTTAGAACCCTTCTTTTATCTCCACCTGCAGAAAACACTCATGCACTACAATTTCCAGAATTCACAGTCACCGCCACAACACACAAGCACACTCAACCAAACATTCTGTAATTCCTATGTGTTACTGATAAGACCCGACCTGCAAATCAACTAAACTACCAACAAATAATCTGAACTCACACGTTAAATTCACCAAAACAGTAAAAGGATCCTGTGTATTAATCCCAATGAAGCATTACACTCAGACAAACTTAAGTTCCCACAGTCCTATCCTCAGTATTTAGTAAGCAAACAACTCAGAAACAACTCAAAAACAATAATGCAGAAAACAATCAAAAAAAAGAAATCAAAAGACTGACTTCAAGGGTCAGCCACCTCCCAAATACTGACTTCGAGGGTCAGCAGCCTCCACTCTACAGTTTACTTGATAATTCTCTATCCCTTTTCTATTTCTCTCCTCCCCTTTTATTCTCTCCTGTTACCCTTTACTCTAACTGAATTCCACCTACGTCCATCATAAGCTGCCACCTGTCCCAACTAATATTCCTTCAAACCAACTTAAAACAAATCCTAACTTCCACCCTAACAAATATTTGGCTATATTCCTCTACTTCTTACTCCTATTCTTCCTGTGGTACATTATCTTTATTGGTTGCTCATCATTACCCTCCCCAAGGAGAACCACCTTGTCCTCAAGGTGAAATGTAGAAACTGATGGTGAATAATGTCAAAATCTTCCCATGTGTTTTCATAGGAAGGTAGTCCCTTCCATTGAATCAGCACTTCCCACTGACCATTCAGAAATTTCCTTTTCTTAAGGACAGCTTCTGGCTCAAGTTGTAAAGTTAAATCCTCATTAAGAGCTGCCGGAAGAGGCTGGCTGTTGGGAATTTGGAAGGTTGCTTTCTTCAATTGCGAAACATGGAATACATTATGATGCGGGCTGAAGAAGGTAAGGCTAATTTGTATGCCACAGCTCCAATCCTGTCGGTGATGACAAAAGGACCATAAAACCGCGGGCTCAACTTCTCATTATAGCGACGGGCTAAGGATCGTAACCGATATGGTTGTAACTTCAAGTAGACTGATTCCCCTATCTCAAATGTGACCTCTCGGCGATGTCGGTCAGCATACATCTTCATGCGCCCTTGAGCCTTGAGAAGATTTGTCCTTAATTCTTCGATGATGTGATTTCGGTGCTGAAGTTGTTGGTCAACCTCATCAACTGGAGAAGTATGATCAGCATACCGTAATACGGTTGGAGGTTCACGACCATATATAGCTTTAAAGGGGCACATTCCTACGGAACTATGATATGTGGTATTGAACCAAAATTCTGCCCATGGCACCCATTTGGGCCACTGCTGGGGATGACTATTGACAAAACACCGGAGGTAAGTCTCTAAGCAACGGTTGACTACTTCGGTTTGACCATCCGTTTGCGGATGGTAAGCTGAACTCATGTTCAATTGGGTTCCAGACTGCTTAAACAACTCAGCCCAAAAATTACTCATGAAAACCCTATCTCGATCGGATACAATGGTTCTTGGAAATCCATGCAACCTGATCACCTCTTGTACAAAGCAGTGCTCTTTGTCTTGTTTGTATATGGGTGTTTAAGAGTGAGAAAGTGGCTATACTTGGTGAGCCGGTCGACAACGACTAGAATAGTATCAACCCCATGTGCTTTGGGCAACCCCATAATGAAATCAATTGAAATATCATCCCGGACAGGTGAGGAATAGGTAAAGGTTGGAGTAACCTGCTTTGGACTCGGAGCATCGTACTTATTACATTGGCATATCTTTGCAAGCCATTACAAATGCCTTGATGTCGTTCTTCATTCCGTCCCAAAACACCACATTGGAAATTCGCTTGTATGTCTTAAAAAACCCAGAATGACCTCCAATTGGTGAAGTATGGAATTCTGTGATGTCGATCAATGTGAGGCCCTGATTTTGGTAAGACCAATCTGTTGTGATACATCAAATGGCGTCCCACCAGTCTGAAACGAGGATGGCTGTTTGGGTCAATCAGGAGCTGTTGGATAATCTGCCGTAACTTGACATCTTGTTATGCGGCATCCTGCTTATCAATGCCGAAAAACACCCGTGAAGCGACATGATACTCAAGCTTGTTTCGACATCCTGGAAAGGGCGTCTGCTGCTTTGTTTTGTGGTCCCGGTTTATATTGAATGATGAAGTGCAGTCCTAAGAGCTTGATAACCCACTTTTGCTGACTTTCACTTAGCAGTTTCTGGTCAGTTAGGAAATGTAAACTCCGTTGATCTGTCCTGATAACAAAACGTCGGCCCACGAGATAATGCCGCCATTTTTGGACTGCCAATACCACCGCCATTAATTCCCGCTCATAGGCTGATTTAAGTTTGGAATTGATAGACAAGCCTTTACTGAGAAACGCAATCGGTCGCCCTGCCTGCATCAGAACTGCCCCCAGTCCGCTTCCGAAGCATCAGTCTCGATGACAAATTCTTGAGTGAAGTTGGGCATCCACGAGGGACGAGGGCCTGGTCATGATTCGCTTTAACTCTTGAAGGCTGTTGGTATTTGGATTCCATGCAAAAGAATCTTTTTTTAAAAGGGCCGTGAGTGGAAGAGCAATCTTACCATAATCGCGAACGAAACGGCGGTAGTATTCTGTCAACCCGAGAAATCCCCTAAGTGCCCTGATGTCTTTTGGTTCTGGCCATTTAGTGATGCTTTCAATTTTGGTGGGATCCATTGCCACACCACCCTTGGCTAACCACGACATGCCCCCGAAATATTCCGGTGAAGTTGCCGAATTGACAATATTTTGCCCCCGATTAACCACCAGTTGATTCTCGATAATACACCTGCAAAATAATACCTAAATGCTGCGTGCTCGTCCATCAACTTCTTGTAAATCGGTATATCATCAAAAAAATACCAATAAAAATTTTCTCAAATATGGCTTTGAATACATCGTTCATAAGCGCTTGAAAGCGTTCTTTGGTGCGTTGGTAAGGCGAAAGGCATGACGAGAAACTCATAGTGCCCCTCGTGTGTCGAAGGCGGTCTTTGGTGTGTCTTCGGGTTTCACCCTGATTTGATGATAACCTGACTTTAAGTCTAGTTTTGAAAATACAGTTGCCCCATCTAACTCATCAAATAGTTCGTCGATAGCGGGGATTGGAAATTTATCCGGAGCTGTCACCTTGTTAATGGCCCGATAATCTACACAAAATGCTTGACCTCCATCTTTCTTTTTAACTAACAAAAGCGAATTTGGAAAAGCGGGCTAATGCTCGGTTTTATAATTCCTGATGCCAACATTTCTTTGACGATACGCTCGATCTCATTTTTCTGATAATAAGGGTATCGGTAGGGTCTGAGGTTTGGTGGCTGTGTGCCGGGAACTAGCTGAATGGCATGGTCCTTTGACCGGGTCGGCGGTAATCCGGAGAGTGGCTCGAAGACTTGACTATACTGTCCCAGTACCTTAATGATGAGCAACCAATAAAGATAATGTACCACAGGAAGAATAGGAGTAAGAAGTAGAGGAATATAGCCAAATATTTGTTAGGGTGGAAGTTAGGATTTGTTTTAAGTTGGTTTGAAGGAATATTAGTTGGGACAGGTGGCAACTTGTAGGATCTCCTCTTTCTCCCCTACCCGGTAGTCTTTGCGGTGCCTCAGGCCCGGCGACGGAACTCCACCTTGAGCTTATGCATTTCACTACCATTAATGATTCATATGGGTTGAGTTCTTGGGATCATTTGAATCTTTGCGGTAGAGCTAAC
Source organism: Pistacia integerrima (assembly GCA_026225825.1). Classification (NCBI taxonomy): domain Eukaryota; kingdom Viridiplantae; phylum Streptophyta; class Magnoliopsida; order Sapindales; family Anacardiaceae; genus Pistacia; species Pistacia integerrima. Next base: position 13,065,820 of record CM047737.1, on the reverse strand, counting down.
TTGAACATAGCCCGAGCTCGCCGGCGTCTGGATTACGTCCCCACTTTGGAAGGAACCAATTGATGGCTTCTCGCCCCATGCGGGACATTCTTCCGCCTGAACCTTCCTTCCTCTGATATTCCATTGATGTTGAAGTACCTTTCGACCCTGAAGATCCAACCGTAGGGGTCTTCACCTGCAAAAATGGGCATTTCCAATTTTCGCCCCCCTATTTCATTAGGGTTATGGTGACTACTTCCTGAACCACTGGCTCCATTTTCGTCATGGTGAGACTGATTATTTCCTCGAATGTCCTGCCACTCTTTCACCCTCTTCTTCCCCGTTCTTTCGTCTAACCCAGATTGTAGCTCCACCAAACATTCTCTGATGGTACCCATTTCCACTCCCAGCTTTGTCACTTCTTTCTCAACAATATCAAGTCTAGAATCCATCCTCGTCACAACCATTACCCAGACCACTCTGCTCTGATACCACTTGATAAGACCCGACCTGCAAATCAACTAAACTACCAACAAATAATCCGAACTCACGTTAAATTCACCAAAGCATAAAAAGGATCCTGTGTATTAATCCCGATGAAGCATTACACTCGGACAAACTTAAGTTCCCAGGTCCTATCCTCGGTATTTAGTAAGCAAACAACTCGAAACAACTCAAAAACAATAATGCGAAAACAATCAAAAAAAAGAAATCAAAAGTGCTTGAGGGTCAGCCACCTCCCAAATCTTGACTTCGAGGGTGATGACCTCCACTTCTACGGTTTACTTGATAATTCTATCCACCCTTTTCTATTTCTCTCCTCCCCTTTTATTCTCTCTGTTACCCTTTACTCTAACTGAATTCCACCTAAATCCGTCATAAGTACCCTGTCCCACTAATATTCCTTCAAACCAACTTAAAACAAATCCTAACTTCCACCCTAACAAATATTTGGCTATATTCCTCTACTTCTTACTCCTATTCTTCCTGTGGTACATTATCTTTATTGGTTGCTCATCAGTTACTATTAATATTCAGCAAGTACCAGTACAATCTCACAAGATACACCAAGTACAAGCAGAAAAATGAACAGTGAATGACAATAAGCAAATTAACCAAAGAACAAATTAAAGAAAAGAAATCACTAAGGGCAACCAGCTGGCTTCGAGGGCCAGCATCTCCCCAACCCAATTCCCCTTTACTTTTTCAATCCCACAAATGTTCTCTGTCAACCCTTTTTACACACAACTCTCACTCTAACAGAATTATTCTAAACCCAATCCAAGGATGCCACCTGTCCCATGCTTTTGCGTAGAAAAAGTGCCATTTTATCCTCTATTCCCTCTCTTATTCCTTCTGCTGAAGACGTGCACCAGCGGGGTCTCATCACCTTCCAACAAACTCACGAAATTGATAAATCATCATTTCATACAAACAAACTAAATTTTAACGTTGTTTATTATTTTGTACATACAGCCTCATAGATTTATCTCCTTATATCAATTTACACCTTCCAACAAAGTTGATGTATATCAATAGCCTCAAACTTTCATCAAATAATTCCATAATCTTAGTTACTCATAGAACCACCATTCCTTAGTGCCAAACTGAAACTAACAACGACAGATTTCATACTATTTAAACTCAACTTAATACTTGTGTAGTGAGAATGAAAGATGGAAATTCTATAACTAGGTAGCTCATAAAACCAAACAATCTCCAACACAAATGTTAGACCCCCTACTTAAACTTTAATTAGCACAAGTGTTTACCTCCAAAAAATGAAAAAAAAAAAAAAAAAAGTACTATAAAAAGATAAAAGAAATAGAGAACACACCGGAGAAGGAAAAACTCTGCCTCCTGTAGATGGATCCAGGAAGGCAGTGAGGTCAACCATGTCTTCTACATTTAAGTTAATGCCAATCTCTTCTTCAACCTGAAAACATGTCAAATGTTAATCATATGCTACTAACATTGAAATCTGATTAATTAATTCAAAGACTATAAAAACTCACCATTTTCAGTCAATTAGTATGGTCAATAGATTAAACTGGAATGCCAAAACAATTAATTAGGCATTTCCACAATTAAAACTTGATGAAGAAAGATGGATATCACAGATTCTTTACAGAAAGGATGAGTAGCCAGTTTAAGCCAAGGCATCAAATGATGGACATTGATGGTTGAATGTGAAAGAGCATATCAATAAATACAGAGACGAAGTCCAAAATGATAATCTAGCAGCAGCTAAAATTGAAATTGGAATGAAAAATGAAGATGTTGCTAAATTGTTTTTTGAAGCATAAAAATGCACCGAAACAATGAATCCCCAAACATTTTCATGCACTCAAACAAATAATGCATTTATGCTCAGATAGAGATTGAGAGTAGAGACAGACAGAAACCTCACGAACTGCTGTGCCAACAAAATTACCCTTGTCATCATCCAGCATCCCAGCAGGCAATTCCAAAATTAGACGCCCAGTGGGAACCCTAACCTTAGACACACATGGCACTGTATCAAGAATTAAATGAAGCAGCAGTATAAAAGCAGACATCTTTTTTACTCAAATTTTTAACTATTTGTATAATGCTTGATTAGTTATTCCAAAAATTCAATCATAATAAGAACACATGAATACAAAAAATACAAAAATATTACCTGTTCAGTAAGAATAGCATAAGTCTCACCTTCCGAGTCCAAAAGAATCAGCACTGCTACAGCTGGTCCTCGTGCGAATACTATACCTGGAACCTAAGCATTTATTAGCTCACTGAATATAGGAACTACAATTTTAGCAGGAAGACTACCACAAGCTTGAGAATGGGTTATACGGTCAATAGGGCACACAAAGCCACTACTTTACAAAGCTCAAGAGAACCTAAACTAAAGGAGCATTACATAGTACATTTATGAGACAATTAATTAAGTGGTATCAAACATGATCCAAGTAAGTAGATTGTAAAGGTTATATACTCATAAGATTACACACGGAGATGATTAGACACCTTTTTTCCTGTCTCCTTATCGAAAATATCCGCCTTAAATTTCAGAAAACCAATGCGCTTCGCAAACATATCCACTCCCTGCCACCAACAAGATGTCAATTTGAGAACTTACCCTTCAATCAAGTTTATTATCATTTTTCTTCCAATCAAAGTAGAAAGAAACTTTCAAATTGCGTTTGACAATTTAAGCGAAATGATATGTCAATATTGATTTCTCATTTTTAATCTAAAAATTAAAAAGCAAAATCAATGATCTACAGAGAAATATGACGATTTTATAGCCACCAACAAGTCTTTTTCATGCTTTCATCCATCTATTTCCCTAAATTCTTTTCTCACTTAACTATCCAAACAAAAGAAATTTCAAAACGTATCTCCACTTTACTTCAATTTTTCCCAAATTTAAATCTTTGACAATGAGACTTATTATGCATTCCCGTTTCACAAAATGACCCGACAAACGAAAACTTCGTTTTAACCACCAAAATTGAAAATTTTAACAAAATGTGCTAAAAGTACATTCATCAGATTAAAAACAAAAAAGAAAAAACCTGAATGAGGACTTGTTTTAGAAGCATATCACCACTGGCTAAAATCCCAGTTTGGCCTTGCAAGTTCTTCAACCATTGATTCAACAAACTTGACTCTACAGCACTCCTGCAAAACCCACCAGATATATAAATAAAAATCTATATAAGAATTCTGTCTATGAATTTATGTGACTCACCTGAACTCGGCTTCAGAGAGGCCAGGGGCAGCGACAACGAGGACGGGTTGGCTGAGTTGACACGGGAGAACGATGGAATGAGTCAAAGGGGAAGGTGATGAGTTGGAGGACATGTTGGAACACAGTGTCCGTCTTGTTCTTGTTGAAGCTATTCTGTGAGTGTGAATAGCGCGGAGGAGAGTGAGAGAAGGCGAAACGACAAGTCGTTTGGGGATTGTGAAGATGAGCTGAGACATGGAGACTTCAGGAAGATGGCTCCGATGGCGTGATGGGTGACATGTGTCCTGTTTAGTGTTTGTTTTTTTTTTTAAATAAAACAAAAGCGCGAATTAAAAAAAGAGTGGTTATATTTAGGGCAGTTCAAATCCGGATATCCGATGCGAATGGTCCTATTTCTAATTCGATCCGGATTTTCGGATCAGAAAATATCTAATCTATATCCGATCAAAAATATATAGATATCGAATTTTTTGAATGTCCAATTTTCCGGATCGGATAACTGGATATCCGAAATCGATCCGATTTTTAGAAAATGCTTATTAAAAATTTAAAATCAAATAATTCTTCTAATAAAATTGAAATTACAATGCATGATTATCAACAAATTAATCCACAAGTTGTTTAATGCCAACTTAACACAAAATCTATTACCCAAATTTAATAAAAAGACAAACAAAACAACTAACTTAGTACTAATACATTTTTTTTATCTTCATGCCAACTTCATCACACCAACTTCACTCTATTTCCTTCCTAAGTGAAGTTGCGAAGCGGGGGTTCTTCATTCTCAAGTTAAAGCTTGCCTTTATGCTTCCAAGTTCCAACCTGCAATTTACAAAATACAAACTTTAAGTTTAGAATTTATGCTTCTTTAATTATTCATCCCCAAAATTTAATTTAGCCTACTAATATATAAAGACAACATTATGTTAGCAACCTCTAAAATGTCCAACCAATGTTAATAGATCTAAAACAATAAGTATACAACCAACAAATTCATACTCATAAATTAAAACACTTCTATTTTTCCAATCAAACAAACCAGCCCCACCAATCGGCTAGATTTTCCCACTTCAACAATCAACACATTACACAATATAACATCAAATAACTAGAAGGCAATCAACAACATTAACATAACAACATTCTTTATCCAACATATATAATTAAATTGTATTTGGGGAAAAATATCATATTGGTAAAACTAATTAAACAATAAAAAATCAATATTCTACCTTTTGGGGGGCTGCACCAATACAAAATGATATAGAAATGGTCTTAGTCAACAATCATATAGATGAACACGAGAATTTTCCATTGCCAAAGATGAAATCCTTACAAAAAGTTGGACAAAAACATAATATGAATAATGATACCAAATATATTCAACACGAAAGATATAAGTTATAACTAAATATTAATTATTTGAAAATAAAGCAAAAGTTTTACCTGACTCAATTTCGATAATTCATCCAAGCTCTCCTCGTTGTGACGGTGCACGCGTGATGAGAATCCAATCTTGTACACAAATAAGAGCCTCCACCAACTTAGGAGTAAGAGAACTACAAAATGAATCTAATATACGACCCCCAGTACTAAAAGCTGACTCCGATGCAACAGTAGAAACATGCATAGCCAAAACATCTCGTGTCATCAAAGAGAGAATTTGATATCTTGATGAATTCATCTTCCACCAAGTCAAGTGATGGACCACCAATAGTCAAGTGGTATAACGTAAGGGGCAAAGAAGGAAGAGTCATACGGGACAAGGCTGGAGCTGACATAACAAGTAAGGCAACTGACAACAAGCGTGAATGAGTTTGTTTGACAGGTGGAACAACAACACAGCTAGCATGACAAATAAAGGAATAAAAGGAGAACCAACAGAGGAGGGAGGCATTGAGAATATTGTTGGGAATTGTGGGGAGGAGTTGACCCTCGAAGATCAGCCTGGATTCTTTCCTTTTTCTGTTTTAGCCATATTTTCCTTTTTGTTTAATTCAACGTAATGAGCTCTTGAATATCAATCCAAATATCCATTTTAAGCAAGACAATCTTTGCCTCTTTTCTTTTGTTCTTGGTTGATTTTAGTCTAAAATGAGTGATTGAATGCATGAGTAACTGAGTTACTTGGGTTGGTTCCATCAAATTGGTATCAGAGCCAGGTTGATTCAGGGCATGGTTGGCACAAGGATGGATAATAGAATAGGTAACGTTGAGAAGGATGTAGCTAAAGTGACAGAAACGGTGAACACAATGAGGGAGATTTTAATCGATATGCAAAATTGGATGCGAAAAAAAGATGAAGAAAGGAGGAACGAAGGAGAAATTTCGGAAACTCGAGTCGTGGCAGGGTTGAGCACAATGAACATGAGAATGTAGGAAATCAAGGAGTGCCCACGGGAGGGGGAAACTTTGAAGGCAGGACACCGGAGAATCTGCAGGGTGGCCCATCCGGAGAAACTTGGAACCAAGGGGGTAAGGTTGGCACCATCGTGAATGGAAGGGGAGAAAATTGGAGTTACCTATCTCTTCCGATGAAGACCCGTATGGATGGATATTTAAGGTGGAACGTTACTTCACTTTCAACTTGATAGTTGAAGAACATAGGGTAGCAGCCACTGCACTATGCATGGAGGGAGAAGCCCTCCATTGGTATCAATGGATGGAAACCGGAGGGTTAATGATAAGTAATTGGCGGGGAGTTTAAAATAGCTCTCTCCCAAGGTTTAGCGGGACCCAAGTAAGTCCCTTGGGAGGTGTTGATGGCCACCAAGCAAGCAGGCACGATTATGGATTATCGTTTGAAAAATTTGAAGTCGCGGCTTTAATGACAAATGAGAAGGAAGAGGTGCTCAACTTCTTTGCATTTGAATGGGCTTAGGCTTGAAGTAAAAGCTGAAATCAAACTCCAACAGCCTAATCTCATCCAATAACCCAATTCATTAGTTAGTGTGGCCCAATTGGCCCAGCGTGTGGAGGAAAGGAATAGAACTGTGGAGGAAATCAAATTTGGATCTGCGCGTGTAACTAAATGGAATTCATCTCCTTTTGGTGCAAAATCTTACTTGATCAACTCGACCCGATGGAAGCTACAAAACCCAACATGCTTTTGACCCAAGTCAACACTCATTAACCCACTCAACCCCACAACCACTGTTCGACGCAACCCAAACGAAACCCATCCGGCCCGACTCTCCATCGTCGGTCAACTTTCGCCCTGTTGATCAATGCGAGTTCCCGGCAGAATGGCGGAAGCCGAGATCAAGCGCAAGCAGAGAGGGGTTTGTGCTGCTATCGTTATGGTGCGAAGTATTCTTCGAGGGTCATAGATGTGGGGATAGCGGTACAAGTTCTATTGTTGGAAGATGAAGATCCTGAGGAGGTGAATGAGCTATCTGTAGAGGAACTCAAAGGGGAAGAAGATGCATCAGGAACAATGGAGCTTTCCATCAATTCCGTGGAAGGTATCAGTGGGCCAAAAACCTTGAAGCTCAAAGGGGAGATTGCGAGAAGAAATGTGGTGGTTTTAATTGACAGCGGGGCGTCTCACAATTTCATCAGCCGACAGGTAGTGGATGAGCTCAAACTCCCTATAACCTCTACTAAAACGTTTGGAGTCAGAGTTGGTGATGGGTACAAGGTAAGCTGTCAAGGGGAATGTCGCGCGGTGAAGGCTGACTCAAGATACTTGATAGTCAACACTTCCACCCGCCCGATATGACTAGTCTTTGATGTGATTTTGGGGGTTGCATGGTTAGAAGAACAAGGGAGAAATTACCCCGAACTGGAAAAAATCAGTGATGAAATTCAACCAGTCCGGAAGAATTATTGTGTTGATTAGGGACCCCTCTCTGAGCAGAACCAAGTTGTCATTGAAAATGATTTTAAAAATGATCCAGTATGAAGGGCTAGGCTACTTGTTGGAAATTAATAATTTGCAGGTGCAAGAGCATGAAGAAGTAACGGATGAGGGTAATTGGGGTGCATTATTGAGGGAATACCAAGTCTTATTTGAAGCTTATTGGAGGTGCCATCGGCAAGACATTGTGATCCACTTGCTCCCGAGGCTCGAAGCAGGGCGGCTCCAGGTCCCTAATGTCGGAGGACCCACATCGGTACCCATATTGCTCGAAGAATGAGATAGAGAGGATTGTACAGGAAATGTTGGTTTCAGAAATTATCAAGCCAAGTATCAGTCCCTTTTCCAGCCCGGTACTTTTGGTTAAAAAGAAAGACGGAGGATGGCGTTTCTGCGTAGATTACAGAGCACTCAACAAAGTCACCATACCCGATAAGTTTCCGATACCGATAGTGGACGAGTTATTTGATGAGTTAGGCGGGGCCACGATATTCTCAAAGCTCGACCTTAAGTCGGGATATCACCAAATTTGTGTCCGAGAGGAAGATACTCATAAAACTGACCTTCCGCACATGAAGAGGGCACTACGAGTTTCTAGTAATGCCCGGCCCGGATTATCGAATGCACCGTCCACCTTCCAAGCTCTCATGAACAACATTTTCAAACCATACTTACGTAAGTTCATCTTGGATTTTTTTGATGACATATTGGTTTACAGTACTAACTCAGAGGCACACTCGCACCATTTGAGACTCACATTTCAGGTTTTATTCGACCACCAGTTGGTGGTTAACAAGAAAAAATGCACTTTCGGGCAATGTAAGTTGGAATACTTAGGCCACATCATTTCAAGCCAAGGAATTGCCGTTGACCCTTCCAAGGTAGATTGCATATTAAAATGGTCTGTTCAGAAGGATGTGAAGGCGCTCCATGGGTTTTTGGGTTTGACAGGATATTATCGGAAATTCGTCAACGGTTATGGGGCAATTGCCTTACCCTTAACAAATCTGCTCCATAAGGATTCTTTTGTGTGGTCTGAGGTAGCACAAAAGGCATTTGAAGAATTGCAACAGGTAATGACTATTGTTCCAGTCCTCGCCATGCCGGACTTTTCAAAAACATTCGTCATTAAGACAGATGCTTCAGGATACGGTATCGGGGCTGTCCTAATGCAGGAAGGCAGACCCTTGGCCTTCTTAAGTCAAGGTATTTCCACTCGCTCGCGGCTTCGTTCGGTTTACGAGAGAGAACTGATGGCCGTGCTCCTTGCTGTTCAAAAATGGCGACACTACTTGTTGGGTCGCCGTTTCATTATTAGAACCGATCAGCGAAGCCTCCACTATTTGAATGAGCAGCGGTTACAAGGCGAAGAACAACACAAATGGATAATCAGGCTGCTCGGATTGAACTATGAAATATAGTATAAACCCGGGTTAGAAAATAAAGCTGTAGATGCCTTATCCCGGACGTGATGGCACGGTTGAGTGTCTGACCATTTCAATTTGTTATTTCGCAAAAAAAAGAAAGAGTGGGTAGAGGCCATTCAACGTGGTGACAAGCTGCGAAAATTTATCAAGATCTGATCGTCGATTCGTCCAGCCATTCGCAATTCAGGTTAGTGGGTTCCTTACTTTACTATGATGATCGTTTGGTGCTGCCCAAATCCTGTCCCCAAGTGCAGCAACTTTTATGGGAATTTCACTCTTCCCCATGGTGGTCATTACGGTTATTTAAGTACTTGGCGGTGGTGCAAGTGGTTTATTGGGAAGGAATGAGACAGGATATCCAGGCATTTGTAAAGGCTGCTCGGTTCTTATGAGAACAAATATGATGCCTTTGCTTGCAGCCGGTGGCCTCCTACAACCTCTACCTATTCCCTCTCAGGTTTAGGAAGACGTGTCCATGGATTTTATTGGGGGGCTTCCTAAAGCTCATAGGCTGGACACCATCCTGGTTGTGGTGGATCGCCTTACGAAGTATAGCCTTTCTTCCCTTGTGCCACCCTTTTATAGCTCAAGAAGTGGCCAACCTGTTCCTTACAGAAATTGTTCGTTTGCATGGCTTTCCCCGCACTATTGTCTCCGATCGTGACCGAATTTTCATGAGTTTATTCTAGGGGGAATTGTTTAAACAGTTAGGAACTCAACTTTACATGAGTACCACCTACCATCCTCAAACGGATGGTCAAACGGAGGTTGTCAACCATTGTGTCGAAACCTACCTCCGTTGTTTTGCAGGGCATCAAGCCGCGACGGTGGCCCCGAATGGGTAGCCTGGGCAGAATATTGGTTTAACACCACTTACAACCGCTCTTCCAGAATGACTCCGTTCAAGGCTCTCTATGGTTGCGACCCTCCCATTCTTTTAAAATATAGTAAGAACTCTTCTGTGGTGGATGTCGTAGACCAGTAACTAGCAACCCGCAATTCCATCTTAGAGGAATTAAAGCTGAACCGACTAGGGCCCAAGAACACATGAAACAATATGCTGATGGCAAACGTCGGGAAGTTCACTTGGCCATAGAAGACTCCGTCTACCTGAAACTTTAGCTTTATCGTCTTCGCTCCCTCGCAAGGCGAGTCAATGAAAAGCTCAGCCCCCGTTACTACGGACCTTTCTCCATTACGGCCAAAGTGGGTCAGGTTGCGTATCACCTCGACTTACCCCCACAGCCCAGATACATGATGTCTTTCATGTCTCGCAAGCCCAAGCGAGCCACCGTTGCCCCTATGACTACCCGGCCCCTTGGCCGAGTACTCGCGGTGACCTAGTCTGCAAGTCGAACACAGAACGAGCTGCGTACATGGCGCCTCCTGAATGGTAATTATGAAATCCTAATCAAGTGGAAGTCACTTTCCCATTATGACAATACATGGGAGGATTATGCTGCCATATGCCACCAATTCCTTTCTTTCCACCTTGAGGACAAGGTGGCACTCCTTGGGGAGGGTAATAATGGACCACCAATAGTCAAGTGGTATAACCGTAAGGGGCAAAGAAGGAAGAGTCATACGGGGACGGTTTGGAGTAGCAGTATAACAAGTAAGGTAGCGACTGACAAAGCGTGAATGAGTTTGTTTGACAGGTGGAACAACAACACAGCTAGCATGACAAATAAAGGAATAAAAGGAGAACCAATAGAGGAGGGAGGCATTGAGAATATTGTTGGGAATTGTGGGGAGGAGCTGACCCTCGAAGATCAACCTGGATTCTTTCCTTTTTCTGTTTTAGCCATATTTTCCTTTTTGTTTAATTCAACGTAATGAGCTGCCCCGAATATCAATCCAAATATCCATTTTAAGCAAGACAATCACTGCCTCTTTTTTGTTCTTTGTTGATTTTAGTCTAAAATGAGTGATTGAATGCATGAGCAACTGAGTTACTTGGGTTGGTTCCATCATCAAGATATCAAAGTTCTCGTCTTCATCATCTTCACATTCTTCCTTTAAATATTTTTCCAACTCAGATTTAGGCTCCAAAGCATGTTGTCCAACCTTTTTGCTCTTTAAACATAGCCTTCATAAGGCGACTTGAGGAGCAACATTTGCATCAGTCAAATCAATATTTCTTGCAAGTTTAGTTTGCTGACTTGATTGCGCACTAGGAGAAGCCTTAGCCAAACTATATTCCTCAAATAGAGCAAACAAAGTGTCATGCACTTTTGTTTTCAATTTACCGACTTTATCATTATCATACCACTTATCAATAGCCCAATATACATATTCTAACTTTTTGTTGGGATCAATACCTTGCAATGAATAATATTATGTTGATATTATCAAAATTTTCCCAATATTTTTCATGTTTTCCTCTCATTTTCTTTGCCATCAAGCGTAAGCTCGGATCATTACTTGTACACCATGTCAAAATCTTCAAGCCAATGTTGTATATATCCTCCATGTATACATTAGCGGTAACATAAAGGGAACCTGACACACGTAGAGTTGCATCATAAAAAACTTTCAAAAAAGGCAATAAGTATCAAGCATATTCCCAATCGTGGCGTAGGCAAACCCGCCCCTTGACCTTTTCCCAGTTGATAAAGCTCTTCTCTATACTTATTATCTTGGATTTCCAACAAGTCAAATGCTTTACGAAATTTTAAGCGACATTCAACATCAAGTAAGTGGAGTTCCACCTTGTTTCTACATCAAGAACTAAAAGACTTTTTGTTTCAATTTTTTCTTGCTCCACACACTCCTTAAACCTATGTAATCTCTGGAAGACCTCACATATCTCACCGCAGAACGGATTCTAAATATTGAGTCATTCATATCTTTTAACCCCACTTTAATAGTTAGACTCAATAAATGTGCACAACATCTCATGTGAAGAAAGGAACCATTCAACACACTTCCATTCCAACGTTCTAACGGATGTTTAAGATAAGTTATTCCAACATCATTAAAACTTGCATTGTCAACCGTCACGGTGAACACCTTAGAAATACCCCAATCAATCAAACATCTTTCAATTGACTTTCCAATAATTAAACCTTTATGGCTAGTAATCGGACAAAAGTTTAAAATTCTTTTGTTCATTTTCCAATCATCATCAATAAAGAGAGCCGTAAGACACGTGTAATTAAGGTTTTGATAAGATGTCCACGTATCAGTGACAAACATTATAAGAGTATTTACTAAAATAATTTTTCAACTTTTGTCTCTCATCAATATAAATGTTCAAACAATCCCTAGCCACAGTAGTACGAGAGGGAACTTGAAACCTCGGTTGTGCTACACTCATCATGTATCGGAACCCCTCATGCTTCACATGCTTAAGCGGTAACTCATCAATAATTATCATTTTAGCTACAGCCTATCTAATCATATCTTGATCAAATTTCCAAGTCACAAGTGAATGGGGTGTGGAGGTGGAAGTAGGTGCAACACCACTAGAGAAGTCACACAGTGTTGTTGAAAAACTAAGGTTTTTTGTCTCTTGTCCACTAAATTGAAAGGGTATTTATAACACTGGTTTAAGTGATTACGTAGAACCGTAGTAGCACTTTTCTTGCACAACCAAGACTAGCCCCACAATAATTACATGAAGCTGTCATTTTCTCCATATTCTCACAATCATTTTTAGTGAAATGGTCCCACACATCAGAAGCATTCTTCCTAGTACTACTAGTAGTAAAACTTACACATTTGGATGCTCGTGGTGGTGGTGGTAGTGTTCCTGGTGGAGACATGACATTTTCAAGAGTAGGATTCACATTGCCACTTGTCCTTTGGTGTCGGCGTATGAGCGACATTTGAAGTCCACAAGTAGTACTAGTATTTTCACTGGTAGATGACATCTACAATATCAATGCAAAAGAATATATCAATTAAAACATTTGAAATAAATAATTAACAAGTAAAAACAGCCAAAATAAAGTGAAATAATGTAATCATGCCTTTATTTGTGAAAATTCCTTCATTTTAACTTCAGTTGTGATGTAATGTAATTGAAATTTTAAATTAGACTTTGTAATAACCGAGTTATTATCTCTAATTATTTTTTAGGTAATTTGTCTGTCCTCAAATTTTGTCCACACCAATACAACAATACTTCTGAGCTTAAATTCTTGTCATAAAACAATCTATCCAACTATACGAGGTTTTCCAAATAAGAAAGCGATATTTTTATCAAATGTCTACTCTCTTTTTATCACTAAATCCCATTTTTATTTTTTAAGTGATACTTAGATGATTTAGATGAATCTTCTAAGATTATCATTATGATATCAATAAATTGAATACGCCATAAAGATATACTTAGCACATTCTCAAATTAGTATACACAAAATAAATGTATATTAGGAGGGTAAGGTTGTGTATGATTATAGATTATGGCCATAACTTTGAAAATTATTTTTCACCATTAAAATCAAGGTTAAACCTTGAATAATTAGTAGAAAACAAAGGAATAGTAGGAAACAAGAGATGTTAAGGAAAAAGCTACAATATTATTTTCACAATCAGTAGACATAAATAGCCAATATACAAGCCTTAGATCCTAAAGTTTATGATCCAAAATAATAGCTGTAATTATCTAGATACAAAATACAAAATACAAAACAATAGTCTATCTTATACAGCTACTAAAGATACAATATGAGAAAACTAGGAGACTTGATTTCTCAACATAATTAAAATATTAAATTAACATTGCACAGCCATAATCAATTATAACAAAAATTAAATGGCGAGTAAGGGGATGTTGCTTTCTTTTCTTGGATGCATACCTTCCTTCTTTACTGTTAGACATTTTTGTTCTTATTAATTCAATAATTCTACAACTGAAAGCCTCCTCGCAAACCATCCTGGACCACTCGTCTAACCAACCTTTAGGCCAATTATTTTAATTTCTACAAAAAAAAAAAAAAAAATGAATGAATGAACTGATAACCAACTAGTTCCACTATCAAAACACTAAATAAGAGGGATAAATTTAATCAAACTTTAGCCTTTAGTAATAGTTAATGCTACAGAGGTTCAAGAGGTCAAAATTAGATCCAAAGCAGCGCAAATTTGTCATATACTACACCAATATATTTATATTGACAATCCTGGAAAAACCCCCAAAAATATTACATCACCACAATGGTCAATGAATACTAACCCTTACTGATATGGCATAAAGAGGAGTGGCTCAATGGAGGAAAATGCCAAAATGGTTGCTGTGAAAAAAGAGAGAGAGGAGAATTGAATTAGTCCAAAAATCAGAGACAAAAAATTGTAGTAGAGAATCCAATTTGAAGACTTAGCCATAAAAAATTAGAAATTGGAAAACCCTAGATTGTCTTTCATCATTTTACCTTATATATGTCTAGCACTTGCACCTAACCAGCAAACTTGCGTACAGAGAGTCAATTCGGCGGCAACCACAACTGTTGAGAAATGGAAAGAGTGAGATTGTGCTGGATTGATGGTTGGCGATAAGAGAGTGAAGAGATCGTGAGTTGTGGCTTTGGTGAGATTTTAGCCTTTTAGGGTAAAGTTAAAACTTAAAAGGAAAATGTAAAAGGAAGTTAAAACGACGTTGTTTTATTTAAAAATGTAAAATCCGAATCGGATACGGATATCCGGTTGTTTAGAATGGCTGATCCGCATCCGATCCGGATATTCAGATTTTTAAATTATTACTATCCCGAATCTGATCCGAATTTTCGGATATCCAATTTTCGGATCGGATCAGATTTGAATTTCAGATAATTTTTTGACCCTAGTTATATTGACTCTATTAAGAAAAAAGTAATGCTATGAACACCAAAATTTTACACCGAATTTTGTACCGAAGGACATGGCAACTAGTCATACGCGATCACGCTAGAGTCTTTCGTGAATGAATGGCCGTCCAACATTTATAGACGCCCACCAATATTTAATGGACTCTCGTTCATATTATATGGACAAGTGTCCATTTACTATGGACAGGCATCCATATAAGATGGACGCCCATCCAAAAAATTTTAAAAGAAAAAATAATGGGCCTTCGTCAATCGATATGGACAGGTGTTTATTTACTATGGACGGGCGTCCATATAAGATGGACGCCCATCCAAAAAAATTTAAAAGCAAAATAATGGGCGTCTGTGATTATTGGACGAGCGTCCGTGATTATTGGATAGCCGTTCACCTATAATGGATGCCCATCCATGAGAAAATAACAATGGACTCCTATTCATATAATATGGACGGGAGTCCATTTACTATGGATGGGCGTTCACCTAGAATTGACACCTGTCCATTGTTTAAAATAAAAAAATTTTAAAACAAAAATTATGGACGTCCGTCCATATATTATACGGATGGACGTCCATATTCAATGGATAGGTGTCCCTTTTAGATGTACGTCTATCCATTGTTTGATTTAAAATTTTTTACAACATTTGAGTCTCAATCCGAAAAGTAAATGTCGCTATCTTCATTAAATTTTTGTATATATTCAAAGTAATTGGACAAGTATCATAAGAATAAGGCATTAAATTTTTGTCTATATTCAAAGTAATTGGACAAGTGTAATAAGAATAAGGCACTAACTCAATTAGGATTCACAATTAACGCATTAAATAAATTTAAAATTTGTTAATATTAAAAGATTGACGCCTATGGACGGTAGTCCTCATAAGAGGATGGGCGTCCATAAACAATTTATGCCAATTTTTTTTAGTTTAACCTATGAAGCAGGGCGTCCATTCGGTGGGTGGACATATATATAATATGGACGAGAGTCCATTTCAAATGAACAGCTGTCCAATAACAATGGACGGTCATCCATATTTAATGGACAGTCATTCATTCGCGGAATATTTGTTAATGTCATACATGGCTCATCTGATTCAATGGACACGCCATTCGGTATAAAAATTCGGTGCAAAGCGTCGGTGTCTGTAGCATTTTTCTTAAGAAAATAAAGAAGTACCAATTTTTTTATTAAGAAAATAAAAAAGTTTTTTCTTTTTTTCAAGAGTAATCTCTCTCTCTCTCTCTCTCTCTCTCTCTCTCTCTCTCTTTATATATATATATATATATATATATATATATATATATAAAGCTGAATACCTATGCGGATTGTTCGCCAGGTGGCATGTTTTGGAACTTATAGAATTGTTCCATTTTGACACATAAGATTTGTGGTTGTTATGTAGTTGAATTTTATTGGTGATGTTGTAGAAGATATTAATTGCAGAAATTGGTATTTCAAATCCAAAGGTAAAAGCATTCCTAAAATTGGTTTATTTTGGAGGTCTAGGATTGCTCTCTCTTGCCACGTTGGATGTATGGTTTAATGAGATATTCTTAACTCTAAGATTCATGAATACCCTTGCTGGTTGTTCTTCACGAATACCCATGCGAATTGTTTGCCATGTGACACATTTTGGAATATCTAGAATTGCTCAATTTTGACACATTAGACAGTCAAATTGCTTTGTCTTTACACGCTAGGTTGGTATTTATTGTGTCATCTATAATTAATATTTAATAATAATAGTAATACAGGTGCATTGCATTGGCATTCCAAAAATGTGAATTAATAACAAGTATACAAGTGTATTGGATTGCTATTACTTATTGCATTGTATTGACATTGAAAAATTGTCTTCGTATTTAATTACGTTGGTATCTGGAAAGTCTAAATAAGGGGTTATAAAAGGGGTGCATGTTTAGTTGTGGATCATCGCAATTTATTAATTGGTGTCAATAATACGTCTGGTCTTTTGTTAATTGTTTATAGGTCATGTTAGTTTGTGTCAATAATATGTTTGTTCTTTATTTTTATTTTTATTTTATTTATGTTTTTGTTGTTGTTTACAAGTCAAAGATCATGAATCAGCACAGAATAAAGGCACGATGTATGATTGACATTGTCAGATGAGTTGTTATTTTGATTTGTGCTTCTGAACTATAAGTATATCTTCGAACTATTTTAATGTGAAACTATAAGTATGTCTCCTATCTATTTTAACAGTTATTGTTAGATTGAATGATTGTTTTTGTTCGGTCAATTTATTTATTTGATTAATTGTATTCCTTTCGAATGGTCAATCTATCCCTTGATAATTTTAATATGAAGATTAATTAACTTTTGTTGTTGTCGTTTCTAGGTACCAGTTTTTATACGAATGGATAATTGTTTGTTAACGATGTTGACATGAAGATCGATTACGTTTTATTGTGTTTATTTCAAGGAGATGAGGATATACGTTTGCTATTTCGTTTGTAGAGTCATTTTTACGTTGAGTCCATTTTGCCGATCAACCGGCATGAGATGTCAATTTGTTGATTTCGTTTTCAGGTTACAGGGAAAAAAGTTGATGTGTTCATACAATGGTCAACGTGTTCTGTATCAAGTTGTGTTTAGTAAGTCTTTGGTGAGGTTATTGATCTGGTATGTCTGTGGTTGCAATTGAACTGTGTGAAGTACATGAAATAACATAAATCAATCAACTTACAGTTTCAGCCAAACAGTGAGTATTTGTTGTCGGTACATTCATACTATGGGCAATTAGTTTTTCCCTATATTGTTGTTATTTGAGTAACATTAAACGTTGATAGTTTGTGTTTTGTTTAAATATTTTTTTACTGTTTTTTCTATCATGCTATCTATTTGTTCCAACGATATGTGAGTATTTGTTTTGTGACTTAACATTTTATGTTAACAAGGCTTGTATGAGTACTATTTTTGCTGGCTCTATTTTTAGGT
>CM047737.1:13020754-13047949 GCA_026225825.1 Pistacia integerrima | reverse complement strand
TTGAGTTTGATTTTGTTCTTCAATTTAAATTTGTAGTCTTGGTTAATCTCCATTGAGTATTTTGGTTTTGTTTTCCAAATTTGTTAAAATGTTATTTTAATGGATTTGTATTAAGTTTGGTTTAACTTTTTTTTTCGGGGTTTGTTAGTTTAGAGAAAATTTTCTCAAGAAATATATGAGAAATTGAAAGGGAAAAAAAATTAGTGATAAGTGAGCTTCAACCAATTTAGCAAATTTTTTTTTATTAAAGTCAATGTTAGTAAGTGATAAATTACTTTATAATTGAACTCTTGAACAAGAACCCGAAAAAAAAAAATTATGTAATTTATCCACATTTTAAAGGCTAATTTAGGCATTACATAACTTAAGTGGGAATAAAAAATATTTTTTCACACTAAAACGAAAATTGACTTAGTATCATATCAACATTTAAGGCTCATTTCGTCATTTTCCGATAAAGGATATTTCAGTAATTTTATTATCTAAGTGGTTATTAAGGGCATAAAAGTCATTGTCTAGAAGTCAAAGGACATGGGTTGACTTCTATTAATGGCGTTTTAACGTGAATTCGGTTTTAGGGAGTTTTGATACTTTCCTAAACATTTGGGGGCGAAAAATTTTTATCTCTCGGGGGATAAAGAAAAAACCAGGCTTTAACACTACTTCATTATTTTTCAAAAAAAGTTGAAAACAAATGAAGGTTTAAGTTGAACCGGAAGAGCATTTTTCATATGAGCTTTATTAAAAGTACATATACCATTTCTCTTAATTTTGATTTTGATTTAATATATATTTATATCTTAAAAGAAAATAATTAAAAAAAGAGTATATATTCATAAAGAAGTTTTTTACTAAACTCCTATTTATTTTCACGAAATCATGAAAAGCACCTGCTAGTACCTGAAACTGAAATAGAGGCTAGCTCCCATTCTGTTAAAAGTCGTTAATAGTAATATGTTAAAAGAGCAAATGATGTGCTTACCCTTCTAAACCTAAAATCACTTTTTCTTTACCCCTCTAACTCTAAAATCAGACAAATCACCCCATGCCACTAAAACAGAATGAGGCCAGGTCAAGCCTCGTTGGCCTCCTCATTGGCAGTCGAGGCTAGATAGAAAGAAGAAAAAGTATTCCGGATAGAATTTATGAAAACTAAAAGCTTGAAATACACTTCTTAAAATTTACATCTATGCCTTAATTTCAGTTAACTTTAACAAGAAAAACTAACAAAATGGGGATTGTTCTCTTATTTTTTATACTATTTCTTGATTTTAGTTTATCTTTCTTGATTTCTAGTATAATTATAAAGATAGATTTAGCTCTATAAGAAACACTGAAAATAAACAAAAATACTTTCAAAATTTTTATGAAAAAATGGATCTTCAAAAATTTTCTCCTTTCCTATATTTAACTATAAATCTCTCTCTCTCTTCCTAACTTGAAATGAACCAACCTTAGCCATGTGGCATGAAATGTCCAGAAATTAGAGGTAGTACCCAGAGAACAAAGAGCAAGTCATAATTGGAGCAAAACCAACACTCTAAAGTCTAAACATTAAATAAATAAATAAAACGGAAAATGGCATTTCTAAGGTCTCCGGCTACAGCGACAACCACAACAGCCATAGCTTTTGCTTTCTCTTCTTCCTCTTCTTTTAAGTCTCCACCCACCAAACCCCCAAACCCTTTCTTTTCTTTTCTTCACAACCTCTTTCACTTTTCTCCCAAAATAGATTGCCTATTGTCAAGAACTTCGTCATCCCACCTTCTGCTCTTCACATGGACGCTCCTTCATCTGATCACAAACCTACCTCCCAGGTTCATTGTTAAATCTTATCTGTCTCTTCCTTTCAAAAGTTTCATCTTTTTCATGTTTTTTATGATAAAGTACGAATTTTTAATCATGGTTTTTTTTTTTTTTTTTTTTTTTTTGGTCGATTCTTTGAATTGCAGGTCTTGCCTGAGCTACTAGTAAGTTCAATTCTTGGTTTAATTCTAATCTATGTTGTTGGAGTGTTGATTTAATTTATTGGTTCTTGGTGATTGAGATTTTTGTTGTTTGAAGATCGATGTTTGCTCGATTGAGGTTAATATGAGTTATTTTATTGGGATTGTTGACGTTTCTAATATGTTTGGTGTTGTAATTTAGAAGAACATTGTGGACTCTAATTATGTTCATAATGAAATTTTTGTCTTCGTCATTTGTCAGACAGAGTTCATGGTGGACATGAAGTGTGAGGGTTGTGTCAATGCTGTCAAGAATAAACTGCAAGCTGTTGATGGTAGAAAATTTGCGACCAGTGAATGACTCCAATAGACTTCATATTTTTTGATGCATCTTATGTTGGTTATTTTAGTTTTAAGTTTCCTGTTATTTACATTTATTTGGGGGTGAATATATCAGAGTCAAGAATGTTGAGGTGGACTTGACCAATCAAGTAGTGAGGATTTTGGGTTCTTCACCTGTGAAGACCATGACTGAAGCTTTGGAGCAAACAGGGAGGAAAGCCCGTTTAATTGGTCAAGGGGTACCTGAAGGTTGGTGGTGCAAATTTTTATGAGTCTTTAATATTTGATATGATTTTCCTCTTGGATATCTTTATCTCTTCTCTATTTGCTGTTCTTTTGTGATTTGAGTTAGCTGAATCTGTTGACCTTTTCACTTTATTTTAGCCTGATTTTACTTCATATCTTCTGGTGTAAAACACTTAACATAGTGAGCCTGGCACATACATAATCTAAATGAGGTGAATTGAATGTATGATTGGGATATGGGATGCTGAATAATAAATCTTTTGCAATACAAGTTAGCTGAAAAACAGTTAGTAAATATTTGTTGTTTCTTTTGTTTTGGAATTAAGAGCCCATTTAACTACCTCATGTTGACACCACAGCAATCAGCTTGCTTCGGTGTAAGGA
This sequence comes from Pistacia integerrima, assembly GCA_026225825.1. Taxonomy (NCBI): domain Eukaryota; kingdom Viridiplantae; phylum Streptophyta; class Magnoliopsida; order Sapindales; family Anacardiaceae; genus Pistacia; species Pistacia integerrima. Next base: position 13,045,031 of record CM047737.1, on the reverse strand, counting down.
TAAAGGCCTGTCGAAAAGAAATCAATGAAATTGCAGAACTCATTTTTCAGTTCTCTACCATATGCCATTCACACGCCTAGAAAAAAATAACTGTACTTCACATGATAAAGGAAACTGTGAGATGTAGTGTGGTCCATTTGCTTTGTTTTTTGGTATAAGTGACAGTAGTTTAAATCATTATGTTAATGACTGTTTTGAGGGGGAAAAAAAAAAGAGTTACAGTTTCTGAAGTTTATTCTTGCTCTGTTCTCTAGAATTTTTAGTGCCTGCTGCTGTCGGCGAATTCAAAGGTCCAGATATTTTTGGTGTGGTTCGCTTAGCTCAAGTGAATATGGAATGTGCTAGGATTGAAGCCAGCTTTAGTGGGTTGTCACCTGGAAAGCATGGCTGGTCTGTCAATGAATATGGTGATCTGACAAAAGGTGCAGCTAGCACAGGAAAAGTGTATAATCCAACTACTGAAGGAACTGCTAAAGAGGTTTGCTTCAATATAATTCTCGCATTTCATTATGTTTGTTTAAATTTACCATTAGCCACGTAGTGAGGCTGAGTGGTGATATATAAGTTGTGTGATAAAGATCATTCACAGAGTTTAGAATTCAAATAAATGTAGTGGTTGGTTTGTAAAATTTGAGTCTAATGGCCTGGTGATATGTAAATACATTGTGAATGTACAACTTTTTTCACATTGTACGGTTTATATTAAAATCATAATGTGTATCTGGACTTAAATTGTTTATGTTTGGGTTATTTTAGGTAAGCTACTTCATTGTCGGTGTATTAGGCATTCAGCTATACCTTTGTTGAGAATACTATTGTTTCTAAGATCTATGTAATATCCTTGGGTTCTTAGAAATCTAAAGTTGGGGGTATATAGTTTAAAGATGAATTATTGACTAATTGGAGTATCGTATTATGATAGCATGACTGCTTCTCCTAAACTCAGTTGCTTTCTTTAATCATCTCAGTCCCTTGTTATGTGTATCATTGATAAGTTCAATGGCAATAGAGCACCTTTGACTGGAAGGGTGGCATGTACTCTGGGAAGTTTGGTTTGTGATGTTTACCGGTTAACTTATGTGTAATCCACTAAAAAGCCCAACTTTCAAATGGTGAAAGTGCTATAAATTGCTTTCAAGTCTTGCTCCAACTATTTGTAGGAATTGTATTGTTGTTACAGATGATTTTGCATTTGTGGATTATTAGTTTAGCCATGCATTTTAATCTTTAACGATTCATTTAGTACTGTCACTAGTGTGTTTGTAGTAATATCATAATGGCATTTCCTAACTGGGTTTATTGGATTTTATTAGCCTCTTGGCGACCTGGGAACATTAGACGTCAATGACGAAGGCAATGCCACCTTCTCGGGAGTGAAAGAAAAACTGAGAGTTTCTGATCTAATTGGACGATCCATTGCAGTTTATGGAACTGAAGATAAATCAGATTCAGGTGTCACTGCAGCAGTAATCGCTAGGAGTGCTGGGGTTGGTGAGAACCACAAAAAGATTTGTTTGTGTGATGGAACCACCATTTGGGAGTCAACTAACAGTGATTTTGTTGCCAGCAAAGTCTAAATGTAATAAAGTGAACTTAGTATCCTTTAGCTATAGCTCCTGGTGCTAGGATGGTTGTCGTCATCATTTAATCTGTGCTCAGGAGTTAACGCAATAGTGAACAGTAAGTTAATAAATAAAATGAGCCAAGCCCTCTTCTTTCCTGGTTGTGTTTAATAAAGGAAATAAGCTGCTTAAACTGATTAGTTTTTTCTGAGTAACCTCAGAAGGTTACAGGTAACATTGTCCACGTATCTAAGAAATAAGAGGTGAAAAACTTTTGCAAAAAAGAAAGAAAAATGTCACTGCTGCGAGACAGCTGATGTGATAAATCACCTTAGCGGACAACAAAAAATGTCAAGTAGCTGAAAGGGTTTTGGAGATTATATTTTGACTGGCAAGAGCCCTTCTCTTTGGGCCATCTCATAGAGTGCAATAGCTGTTAATACCTTTGCATCAGGTGTGATTCGCCAGAGCTTCCGATAGGGAACCACGCAAATCTTAATCAGCTCACCATGCTCGCGAAGACCTGTTTCTTTTTCTTGCAGCTGCATGACGACTTCTTTTCCAACACTTCCCTTGTACAGAAGCAAGCCAATTTCTTCATCGCAACCTCCCTAAGCAGGGTAAAACAAGAACAATAGACTTTGCTGATTAGATGAAAATAAAAACAGTTGATATCATTAAGACTGTCAGAAAAGAAATTTGCCACCATCTTAGAATTTGAAGTTCTGATCGGATACAAGGTTCTCATAATTGATCTAAAGCACAGTTTCATTACTCAAATAATTGAGGTACATGAAATATACATGATAACATCTGACTTCATATCCAAAACCTGAAATAAATCTGACTCATTCTAGATGATTAATTGATCCTATACCGTTAAGTGCATGCTTATTAACTATAACATATTGTTCGGTAAACAGCAAGCATGCAACTAAAATAACACATGCTTTCTTCACAAAACATTATTTATGTTTCGGTGTCAAACTTATTCAGACCATAGTAGTCTAAATTGCAAGCATTGGTTCCTTCTTAATATGCCATGAATGAACTTCCCACACTCAAATACTCCAAGTAAAGATTGAAATGATGAACATGTACATTTCGCAACGGAATAAAAATTCTATCCAGTTGGACTAATGTCACTCAACCAGTCGCCTTCAAACAAACAGACAAATTGATGAATTCATTTTATACCTGTTACCTTCTGTTAGAACCCTTCTTTTATCTCCACCTGCAGAAAACACTCATGCACTACAATTTCCAGAATTCACAGTCACCGCCACAACACACAAGCACACTCAACCAAACATTCTGTAATTCCTATGTGTTACTGATAAGACCCGACCTGCAAATCAACTAAACTACCAACAAATAATCTGAACTCACACGTTAAATTCACCAAAACAGTAAAAGGATCCTGTGTATTAATCCCAATGAAGCATTACACTCAGACAAACTTAAGTTCCCACAGTCCTATCCTCAGTATTTAGTAAGCAAACAACTCAGAAACAACTCAAAAACAATAATGCAGAAAACAATCAAAAAAAAGAAATCAAAAGACTGACTTCGAGGGTCAGCCACCTCCCAAATACTGACTTCGAGGGTCAGCAGCCTCCACTCTACAGTTTACTTGATAATTCTCTATCCCTTTTCTATTTCTCTCCTCCCCTTTTATTCTCTCCTGTTACCCTTTACTCTAACTGAATTCCACCTACGTCCATCATAAGCTGCCACCTGTCCCAACTAATATTCCTTCAAACCAACTTAAAACAAATCCTAACTTCCACCCTAACAAATATTTGGCTATATTCCTCTACTTCTTACTCCTATTCTTCCTGTGGTACATTATCTTTATTGGTTGCTCATCATTACCCTCCCCAAGGAGAACCACCTTGTCCTCAAGGTGAAATGTAGGAAACTGATGGTGAATAATGTCAAAATCTTCCCATGTGTTTTCATAGGAAGGTAGTCCCTTCCATTGAATCAGCACTTCCCACTGACCATTCAGAAATTTCCTTTTCTTAAGGACAGCTTCTGGCTCAAGTTGTAAAGTTAAATCCTCACCAAGAGTCTGGAAGAGGAGGCCGGTGTTGGGAATTTGGAAGGTTGCTTTCTTCAATTGCGAAACATGGAATACATTATGATGCGGGCTGAAGAAGGTAAGGCTAATTTGTATGCCACAGCTCCAATCCTGTCGATGATGACAAAAGGACCATAAAACCGCGGGCTCAACTTCTCATTATAGCGACGGGCTAAGGATCGTAACCGATATGGTTGTAACTTCAAGTAGACTGATTCCCCTATCTCAAATGTGACCTCTCGGCGATGTCGGTCAGCATACATCTTCATGCGCCCTTGAGCCTTGAGAAGATTTGTCCTTAATTCTTCGATGATGTGATTTCGGTGCTGAAGTTGTTGGTCAACCTCATCAACTGGAGAAGTATGATCAGCATACCGTAATACGGTTGGAGGTTCACGACCATATATAGCTTTAAAGGGGCACATTCCTACGGAACTATGATATGTGGTATTGAACCAAAATTCTGCCCATGGCACCCATTCGGGGCCACATGGGATGACTATTGACAAAACACCGGAGGTAAGTCTCTAAGCAACGGTTGACTACTTTCGGGTTTGACCATCCGTTCATGGATGGTAAGTCAACTCATGTTCAATTGGGTTCCGCATCGCTTAAACAACTCAGCCCAAAAATTACTCATGAAAACCCTATCTCGATCGGATACAATGGTTCTTGGAAATCCATGCAACCTGATCACCTCTTGTACAAACAAAGGTCCTGCATCGCCTTGGGTCAGATATGGGTGTTTAAGAGTGAGAAAGTGGCTATACTTGGTGAGCCGGTCGACAACGACTAGAATAGTATCAACCCCATGTGCTTTGGGCAACCCCATAATGAAATCAATTGAAATATCATCCTGCACTGCGAGGAATAGGTAAAGGTCGGAGTAACCCCTCACTGACTCGTGAGCATCGTACTTTATTCTCGTTGGCATATGCCGCAAGCCGCCACAAATGCCTTGATGTCGCTTCTTCATTCCGTCCCCAAAACACCACATTGGAAATTGCTTGTATGTCTTAAAAACCTAATGACCTCCAATTGGTGAAGTATGGAATTCCCGCAGATTCGATCAATGCGAGGCCCCTGATTTTGGTAAGACCTTAACTGTCAGATACATCAAATGGCGTCCCCACCAGAAACGAGGATGGCTGTTTGGGTCAATCAGAGTCGTTGGATAATCCGGCCAGAATTTGACATCTTGTTGTACGGCATCCTCAAATCACCAATGCCCGAAAACATCAAAAATCGAAAACAAAGATGATACTCAATCGCTTCTCACATCCCGAAAGTGGCGTCACCGCTTTGTTTTGTGGTCCCTGTTTATATTGAATGATGAAGGCAGCCTCCCAAGAGCTTGATAACCCACTTTTGCCGACTTTCACTTAGCAGCCGTCGGGCTTAGGGAAATGTAAACTCCGTTGATCTGTCCCGATAACAAAACGCCGCCCAAGAGATAATGCCGCCATTTTTGACCGCCAATACCACCGCCATTAATTCCCCGCCATAGGCCGATTTAAGTTTGGAATTGATAGACAAGCCTTTACCGAGAAACGCAACGGTCCGCCCTCTTCCCGCATCGGGGACCGCCCCTCACCCGCTTCCCCAAGCATCGCCTGATGACAAATTCGAGTGAAGTTGGGCATCCTGAGGACAGGGACGCTGGTCATGATTCGCTTTAACTCTTCGAAGGCCTGTTGAGCGGCTGGATTCCATGCAAAAGAATCTTTTTTTAAAAGGGCCGTGAGTGGAAGAGCAATCTTACCATAATCGCGAACGAAACGGCGGTAGTATTCTGTCAACCCCAGAAATCCCCTAAGTGCCCTGATGTCTTTTGGTTCTGGCCATTTAGTGATGCTTTCAATTTTGGTGGGATCAACTGCCACACCCTTGGCTAACACGACATGCCCCAAATATTCCAGCTGAAGTTGCCCGAATTGACACTTCTTTTGATTAACCACCAACTGATTCTCCAATAATACCTGCAAAATAATACCTAAATGCACTGCGTGCTCATCCATCTGCATCAGAATCAAGATATCATCAAAAATACCAATAAAAATTTTCTCAAATATGGCCTCGAATACATCGCTCATAATCGCTTGAAACGTCATTGTCGCTTGGTAAGGTCCGAAAGGCATGACGAAACTCATAAAGGCTCCCTCGTGTGTCCGAAAGGCGGTCTTTGGTGTGTCTTCGGTTTCACCCGATTTGATGATAACCTCCCGACTTTAAGTCTAGTTTTGAAAATACGCTTGCCCCCATCTAACTCATCAAATAGTTCGCCGATAATGGGATTGGAAATTTATCCTAATCACACCTTGTTAATGGCCCGATAATCTACACAAAATCGCCAGCCTCCATCTTTCTTTTTAACTAACAAAACAGGGCTGGAAAACGGGCTAATGCTCGGTTTTATAATTCCTGATGCCAACATTTCTTTGACGATACGCTTGATCTCATTTTTCCGATAATAAGGTATCGGGTAGGTCGAGGTTTGGTGGTCAGGTGCCGGGAACTAGAATGGCATAGTCCTTTGACCGGGTCGGCGGTAATCCGAGAAAGGCTCAAGACTTGACTATACCGTCCCTCCCAAGACCTTTAATGATGAGCAACCAATAAAGATAATGTACCACAGAAGAATAGGAGTAAGAGAGGAATATAGCCAAATATTTGTTGGTGGAAGTTAGGATTTGTTTTAAGTTGGTTTGAAGGAATATTAGTTTGGGACAGTGGCAACTTGTAGGATCTCCTCTTTCTCCCCTACCAGTAGTGCTGCGATTGCCTCAAACTGACGACGGAACTCCACCACTGAGCTTGTCTGTTTCACTACCATTAATGATTCATATGGGTTGAAGTTCTTTGGGATCCACCTAATCCTTTGCAAGAGAGCTAACTTGAACATAGCCCAAGAGCTCGCCGGCGTCCTGGATTCTGTCCACTGGAACCAATTGATGGCTTCTCCTTCTATGCAGACAGCTGCTGCCGCCAACCTTCCTTCCTCTGATATTCCATTGATGTCAAGTACCTTTCGACCCCCGAAGATCCAACCTGCAGGGTCTTCACCGCAAAACGGGCATTTCCACTTTTCGCCCCTATTTCATTAGGGTTATGGTGACTACTTCCCGAACCACCGCTCCATTTTCGCCATGGTGAGACCGATTATTTCCTCCGTAATGTCCCTCTCGCTTCTTTCACCCTCTTTCTTCATTCTTTCGCCTAACCCAAGATTGTAGCTCCACCAAACATTCTCTGATGGTACCCATTTCCACTCCCAGCTTTGTCACTTCTTTCTCAACAATATCAAGTCTAGAATCCATCCTCACAACCATTACCTGCACCACTCGCTCCGATACCACTTGATAAGACCCGACCTCCCGCAAATCAACTAAACTACCAACAAATAATCAACTCACACGTTAAATTCACCAAAACAAGAAAAGGATCCTCGTGTATTAATCCCAATGAAGCATTACACTCGACAAACTTAAGTTCCCACAAACCCTATCCTCGTATTTAGTAAGCAAACAACTCAAACAACTCAAAAACAATAATGCGTAAAACAATCAAAAAAAGAAATCAAAAGATCGACTTCGAGGGTCACCACCTCCCAAATACCGACTTCGAGGGTCAACACCTCCACTCTACGCTTTACTTGATAATTCTCATCCCTTTTCTATTTCTCTCCTCCCCTTTATTCTCTCCCTACCCTTTACTCTAACCGAATTCCACCTACGTCCATCATGTTCTGCCACCGTCCCAACTAATATTCCTTCAAACCAACTTAAAACAAATCCTAACTTCCACCCTAACAAATATTTGGCTATATTCCTCTACTTACTCCTATTCTTCCCGTGGTACATTATCTTTATTGGTTGCTCATCGCATTATTAATATTCAAAGAAGTACCAAGACAATCTCACAAGATACACCAAGTACAAGTAAAAATGAACAAAGGAATGACAATAAGCAAATTAACCAAAGAACAAATTAAAGAAAAGAAATCACTATGGCAACCAAATTGGGCTTCGAGGGCCAAAGATCTCCCAACCCAATTCCCCTTTACTTTTTCAATCCCACAAATGTTCTCTGTCAACCCTTTTTACACACAACTCTCACTCTAACAGAATTATTCTAAACCCAATCCAAGGATGCCACCTGTCCCATGCTTTTGCGTAGAAAAAGTGCCATTTTATCCTCTATTCCCTCTCTTATTCCTTCCTCAAGACGTGCACCAGCCGGGGTCTCATCACCTTCCAACAAACTCACGAAATTGATAAATCATCATTTCATACAAACAAACTAAATTTTAACGTTGTTTATTATTTTGTACATACAGCCTCATAGATTTATCTCCTTATATCAATTTACACCTTCCAACAAAGTTGATGTATATCAATAGCCTCAAACTTTCATCAAATAATTCCATAATCTTAGTTACTCATAGAACCACCATTCCTTAGTGCCAAACTGAAACTAACAACGACAGATTTCATACTATTTAAACTCAACTTAATACTTGTGTAGTGAGAATGAAAGATGGAAATTCTATAACTTGGTAGCTCATAAAACCAAACAATCTCCAACACAAATGTTAGACCCCCTACTTAAACTTTAATTAGCACAAGTGTTTACCTCCAAAAAATGAAAAAAAAAAAAAAGTACTATAAAAAGATAAAAGAAATAGAGAACACACCGGAGAAGGAAAAACTCTGCCTCCTGTAGATGGATCCAGGAAGGCAGTGAGGTCAACCATGTCTTCTACATTTAAGTTAATGCCAATCTCTTCTTCAACCTGAAAACATGTCAAATGTTAATCATATGCTACTAACATTGAAATCTGATTAATTAATTCAAAGACTATAAAAACTCACCATTTTCAGTCAATTAGTATGGTCAATAGATTAAACTGGAATGCCAAAACAATTAATTAGGCATTTCCACAATTAAAACTTGATGAAGAAAGATGGATATCACAGATTCTTTACAGAAAGGATGAGTAGCCAGTTTAGCTTTAAGGCATCAAATGATGGACATTGATGGTTGAATGTGAAAGAGCATATCAATAAATACAGAGACGAAGTCCAAAATGATAATCTAGCAGCAGCTAAAATTGAAATTGGAATGAAAAATGAAGATGTTGCTAAATTGTTTTTTGAAGCATAAAAATGCACCGAAACAATGAATCCCCAAACATTTTCATGCACTCAAACAAATAATGCATTTATGCTCAGATAGAGATTGAGAGTAGAGACAGACAGAAACCTCACGAACTGCTGTGCCAACAAAATTACCCTTGTCATCATCCAGCATCCCAGCAGGCAATTCCAAAATTAGACGCCCAGTGGGAACCCTAACCTTAGACACACATGGCACTGTATCAAGAATTAAATGAAGCAGCAGTATAAAAGCAGACATCTTTTTTACTCAAATTTTTAACTATTTGTATAATGCTTGATTAGTTATTCCAAAAATTCAATCATAATAAGAACACATGAATACAAAAAATACAAAAATATTACCTGTTCAGTAAGAATAGCATAAGTCTCACCTTCCGAGTCCAAAAGAATCAGCACTGCTACAGCTGGTCCTCGTGCGAATACTATACCTGGAACCTAAGCATTTATTAGCTCACTGAATATAGGAACTACAATTTTAGCAGGAAGACTACCACAAGCTTGAGAATGGGTTATACGGTCAATAGGGCACACAAAGCCACTACTTTACAAAGCTCAAGAGAACCTAAACTAAGGAACGTACATAGTACATTTATGAGACAATTAATTAAGTGGTATCAAACATGATCCAAGTAAGTAGATTGTAAAGGTTATATACTCATAAGATTACACACGGAGATGATTAGACACCTTTTTTCCTGTCTCCTTATCGAAAATATCCGCCTTAAATTTCAGAAAACCAATGCGCTTCGCAAACATATCCACTCCCTGCCACCAACAAGATGTCAATTTGAGAACTTACCCTTCAATCAAGTTTATTATCATTTTTCTTCCAATCAAAGTAGAAAGAAACTTTCAAATTGCGTTTGACAATTTAAGCGAAATGATATGTCAATATTGATTTCTCATTTTTAATCTAAAAATTAAAAAGCAAAATCAATGATCTACAGAGAAATATGACGATTTTATAGCCACCAACAAGTCTTTTTCATGCTTTCATCCATCTATTTCCCTAAATTCTTTTCTCACTTAACTATCCAAACAAAAGAAATTTCAAAACGTATCTCCACTTTACTTCAATTTTTCCCAAATTTAAATCTTTGACAATGAGACTTATTATGCATTCCCGTTTCACAAAAATGACCTGACAAACGAAAACTTCTGTTTTAACCACCAAAATTGAAAATTTTAACAAAATGTGCTAAAAGTACATTCATCAGATTAAAAACAAAAAAGAAAAAACCTGAATGAGGACTTGTTTTAGAAGCATATCACCACTGGCTAAAATCCCAGTTTGGCCTTGCAAGTTCTTCAACCATTGATTCAACAAACTTGACTCTACAGCACTCCTGCAAAACCCACCAGATATATAAATAAAAATCTATATAAGAATTCTGTCTATGAATTTATGTGACTCACCTGAACTCGGCTTCAGAGAGGCCAGGGGCAGCGACAACGAGGACGGGTTGGCTGAGTTGACACGGGAGAACGATGGAATGAGTCAAAGGGGAAGGTGATGAGTTGGAGGACATGTTGGAACACAGTGTCCGTCTTGTTCTTGTTGAAGCTATTCTGTGAGTGTGAATAGCGCGGAGGAGAGTGAGAGAAGGCGAAACGACAAGTCGTTTGGGGATTGTGAAGATGAGCTGAGACATGGAGACTTCAGGAAGATGGCTCCGATGGCGTGATGGGTGACATGTGTCCTGTTTAGTGTTTGTTTTTTTTTTTAAATAAAACAAAAGCGCGAATTAAAAAAAGAGTGGTTATATTTAGGGCAGTTCAAATCCGGATATCCGATGCGAATGGTCCTATTTCTAATTCGATCCGGATTTTCGGATCAGAAAATATCCTAATCTATATCCGATCAAAAATATATAGATATCCGATTTTTTGAATGTCCAATTTTCCAGATCGGATAACTGGATATCCGAAATCGATCCGATTTTTAGAAAATGCTTATTAAAAATTTAAAATCAAATAATTCTTCTAATAAAATTGAAATTACAATGCATGATTATCAACAAATTAATCCACAAGTTGTTTAATGCCAACTTAACACAAAATCTATTACCCAAATTTAATAAAAAGACAAACAAAACAACTAACTTAGTACTAATACATTTTTTTTATCTTCATGCCAACTTCATCACACCAACTTCACTCTATTTCCTTCCTAGACTGAATTGCGAACAGGGTTCTTCATTCTCAAGTTAAAGCTTGCCTTTATGCTTCCAAGTTCCAACCTGCAATTTACAAAATACAAACTTTAAGTTTAGAATTTATGCTTCTTTAATTATTCATCCCCAAAATTTAATTTAGCCTACTAATATATAAAGACAACATTATGTTAGCAACCTCTAAAATGTCCAACCAATGTTAATAGATCTAAAACAATAAGTATACAACCAACAAATTCATACTCATAAATTAAAACACTTCTATTTTTCCAATCAAACAAACCAGCCCCACCAATCGGCTAGATTTTCCCACTTCAACAATCAACACATTACACAATATAACATCAAATAACTAGAAGGCAATCAACAACATTAACATAACAACATTCTTTATCCAACATATATAATTAAATTGTATTTGGGGAAAAATATCATATTGGTAAAACTAATTAAACAATAAAAAATCAATATTCTACCTTTTGGGGGGCTGCACCAATACAAAATGATATAGAAATGGTCTTAGTCAACAATCATATAGATGAACACGAGAATTTTCCATTGCCAAAGATGAAATCCTTACAAAAAGTTGGACAAAAACATAATATGAATAATGATACCAAATATATTCAACACGAAAGATATAAGTTATAACTAAATATTAATTATTTGAAAATAAAGCAAAAGTTTTACCTGACTCAATTTCTGATAATTCATCCAAGCTCTCCTCATTGACGAACGGTGCACGCGTAGTCTGAATCCAATCTTGTACACAAATAAGAGCCTCCACCAACTTAGGAGTAAGAGAACTACAAAATGAATCTAATATACGACCCCTCCCCCAAGACTAAAAGTCACTCCGATGCAACAGTAGAAACATGCATAGCCAAAACATCTCGTGTCATCAAAGAGAGAATTTGATATCTTGATGAATTCATCTTCCACCAAGTCAAGTGATGGACCACCAATAGTCAAGTGGTATAACCGTAAGGGGCAAAGAAGGAAGAGTCATACAGATAAAACCTGAGCAAGAAAGATAACAAGTAAGGCAACAAAGACAACAAACGTGGAATGAGTTTGTTTGACAGTGGAACAACAACACAGCTAGCATGACAAATAAAGGAATAAAAGGAGAACCAACAGAGGAGGGAGGCATTGAGAATATTGTTGGGAATTGTGGGGAGGAGTTGACCTCGAAGATCACCGATTCTTTCCTTTTTCTGCTTTTAGCCATATTTTCCTTTTTTGTTTAATTCACCGTAATGAGCTACTAAATATCAATCCAAATATCCATTTTAAGCAAGACAATCACCGCCTCTTTCTCGTTTCTTGGTTGATTTTAGTCTAAAATGAGTGATTGAATGCATGAGTAACTGAGTTACTTGGGTTGGTTCCATCAAATTGGTATCAGAGCCAGGTTGATTCAGGGCATGGTTGGCACAAGGATGGATAATAGAATAGGTAACGTTGAGAAGGATGTAGCTAAAGTGACAGAAACGGTGAACACAATGAGGGAGATTTTAATCGATATGCAAAATTGGATGCGAAAAAAAGATGAAGAAGAGGAGGAACGAAGGAGAAATTTCGGAAACTCGAGTCGTAGCAGGTGGTTGAGCACAATGAACATGAGAATGTAGGAAATCAAGGAGTGCCCACGGGAGGGGGAAACTTTGAAGGCAGGACACCGGAGAATCTGCAGGGTGGCCCATCCGGAGAAACTTGGAACCAAGGGGGTAAAGGTTGGCACCATCGTGAATGGAAGGGGAGAAAATTGGAGTTACCTATCTCTTCCGATGAAGACCCGTATGGATGGATATTTAAGGTGGAACGTTACTTCACTTTCAACTTGATAGTTGAAGAACATAGGGTAGCAGCCACTGCACTATGCATGGAGGGAGAAGCCCTCCATTGGTATCAATGGATGGAAACCAGGTTAATGATAAGTAATTGGCAGGAGTTTAAAATAGCTCTCTCCCAAAGGTTTAGCGGGACCCAAGAAGTAAGTCCCTTGGAGCTGTTGATGGCCACCAAGCAAACAGGCACGATTATGGATTATCACTGAAAATTTGAAGAAGTCGCAGCTTTAATGACAAATGAGAAGGAAGAGGTGCTCACTGCTGCATTTCTGAATGGGCTTAGGCTTGAAGTAAAAGCTGAAATCAAACTCCAACAGCCTAATCTCATCCAATAACCCAATTCATTAGTTAGTGTGGCCCAATTGGCCCAGCGTGTGGAGGAAAGGAATAGAACTGTGGAGGAAATCAAATTTGGATCTCATGTAACTAAATGGAATTCATCTCCTTTGGTGCAAAAATCTTACGCCTACCAACTCGAATTCGATGGAAGCTACAAAACCCAACATGCTTTTGACCCAAGTCAACACTCATTAACCCACTCAACCCCACAACCACTTGTTCGACGCAACCCAAACGAAACCCACTCCAGCCCCAACTCTCCATCGTCACTCAACTTTCGCCCAGATTCAGTCCGACGCGAGTTCCCCTTCAGGCGAATGACGGAAGCCGAGATCCAACGCAAACGAGAGGGGTTTGGGGTTTAGTATCGCATGACGCGAAGTATTCTTCGAGTCATAGATGTGGGGATAAGCAGGTACAAGTTCTATTGTTGGAAGATGAAGATCCTGAGGAGGTGAATGAGCTATCTCTAGAGGAACTCAAAGGGGAAGAAGATGCATCAGGAACAATGGAGCTTTCCATCAATTCCGTGGAAGGTATCAGTGGGCCAAAAACCTTGAAGCTCAAAGGGGAGATTGCGAGAAGAAATGTGGTGGTTTTAATTGACAGCGGGGCGTCTCACAATTTCATCAAACCCGGAAGTAAGGATGAGCTCAAACTCCCTATAACCTCTACTAAAACGCTTGGAGTCGAGTTGGTGATGGGTACAAGGTAAGTCATCAAGGGGAATGTCACATGGTGAAGTTACACCCAAGATACTTTCAAGAGTCCAACACTTCCACCCCTTCGATATGACTAGTGCTGATGTGATTTTGGGGGTTGCATGGTTAGAGACACTGGGAGAAATTACCCCTAATCGAAAAATCAGTGATGAAATTCAACCAAATTCCTAAGAATTATTGTGTTGATTAGGGACCCTCTCTGAAAGGTAACCAAGTTGTCATTGAAAATGATTTTAAAAATGATCCAAAGATGAAGGGCTAGGCTACTTGTTGGAAATTAATAATTTGCAAAAAAGAGCATGAAGAAGTAACGGATGAGGGTAATGGGGTGCACTATTGAGGAATACCAAGTCTTATTTGAAACGCTTACCCGATCCGCCATCGGCAAGACATTGTGATCACGCTTATCGCTCGAACAGCAAATACCCCTAATGTCGACTATCGTACCCATATTATCAAGAATGAGATAGAGAGGATTGTACAGAAATGTTGGTTTCAAATTATCAAGCCAAGTATCACCTTTTCCAAATTCCTAAGACTTTTGGTTAAAAAGAAAGACTGAGGATGGCGTTTCACAGAGATTACAGAGCACTCAACAAAGTCACCATACCCGATAAGTTTCCGATACCGATAAGGACGAAGTTATTTGATGAGTTAGGCCACGATATTCTCAAAGCTCGACCTTAAGTCGATATCACCAAATTTGTGTCCGAGAGGAAGATACTCATAAGACAGCCTTCCGCACACATGAAGGGCACTACGAGTTTCTAGTAATGCCCTTCGGATTATCGAATGCACCGTCCACCTTCCAAGCTCTCATGAACAACATTTTCAAACCATACTTACGTAAGTTCATCTTGGATTTTTTTGATGACATATTGGTTTACAAGACTAACTCGCAGGCACACTCGCACCATTTGAGACTCACATTTCGTGTTTTATTCATCCACCGCTGGTGGTTAACAAGAAAAAAATGCACTTTCGGGCAATGTAAGTTGGAATACTTAGGCCACATCATTTCAAGCCAAGGAATTGCCGTTGACCCTTCCAAGGTAGATTGCATATTAAAATGGTCTGCTTCCGGCGATGTGAAGGCCCGCTCCCATGGGTTTTTGGGTTTGACAGGATATTATCGGAAATTCGTCAACGGTTATGGGGCAATTGCCTTACCCTTAACAAATCTGCTCCATAAGGATTCTTTTGTGTGGTCTGAGGTAGCACAAAAGGCATTTGAAGAATTGCAATGTAATGACTATTGTTCCAAACCTCCCGCCATGTCGACTTTTCAAAAACATTCGTCATTAAGACAGATGCTTCAGGATACGGGACGGGGGCGGTGTCCCTAATGCAGAAGGCACTTGGCCTTCTTAAGTCAAGGTATTTCCACTCGCCGCTTCGCTCGGGTTTACGAGAGAACGATGGCCGTGGTTCTTGTCGCTCCAAAAAATGGCGACACTACTTGTGGGTCGCCGTTTCATTATTAGAACCGATCAAGCCTCCACTATTTGAATGAGCATCGGTTACAAGGCGAAGAACAACACAAATGGATAATCAGGCTGCTCGGATTGAACTATGAAATATAGTATAAACCCGGGTTAGAAAAATAAAGTCGAGATGCCTTATCCCGACGTGATGGCACCCGGCCGAGTGTACAAACCATTTCAATTTGTTATTTCGCAAAAAAAGAAGAGTGGGAGAGGCCATTCAACGTGATAAGCCAGTTATCAAAATTTATCAAGATCCGATCGCCGATTCGCCCAAACCATTCGCAATTCAGTTAGTGGGTTCCTTACTTTACTATGATGATCGCTTGGTGCCGCCAAATCCCGTCCCCCAAGTGCAAAGAACTTTTATGGGAATTTCACTCTTCCCCCACAGGTGGTCATTCTGGTTATTTCCGTACTTACAAGCAGCTGGTGCAAGTGGTTTATTGGGAAGGAATGAGACAGGATATCCAGGCATTTGTAAAGGCCCTCCCGCCCTCCGCCTTGCCAACATAACAAATATGATGCACCTGCAACCGTTACCTGGCCTCCTACAACCTCTACCTATTCCCTCTCGTGGGTTGGGAAGACGTGTCCATGGATTTTATCGGGGGCTTCCCTAAAGCTCATAGGTTGGACACCATCCGTGGTTGTGGTGGATCGCCTTACGAAGTATAGCCACTTTCTTCCTGTGCCACCCTTTATAGCCTCAAGAAGTGGCCAACCTGTTCCTTACAGAAATTGTTCGTTTGCATGGCTTTCCCCGCACTATTGTCTCCGATCGTGACCGAATTTTCATGAGTTTATTCTAGGGGGAATTGTTTAAACAGTTAGGAACTCAACTTTACATGAGTACCACCTACCATCCTCAAACGGATGGTCAAACGGAGGTTGTCAACCATTGTGTCGAAACCTACCTCCGTTGTTTTGCAGGGCATCAGCCGCACCAGTGGCCCAAATGGGTAGCCTGGCCAGAATATTGGTTTAACACCACTTACAACCGCTCTTCCATAATGACTCCGTTCAAGGCTCTCTTATGGTCGCGAACCTCCCATTCTTTTAAAATATAGTAAGAACTCTTCTGTGGTGGATGTCGTAGACCAGTAACTAGCAACCCGCAATTCCATCTTAGAGGAATTAAAGCTGAACCTGACTAGGGCCCAAGAACACATGAAACAATATGCTGATGGCAAACGTCGGGAAGTTCACTTGGCCATAGAAGACTCCGTCTACCTGAAACTTTAGCTTTATCGTCTTCGCTCCCTCGCAAGGCGAGTCAATGAAAAGCTCACTCGCATTACTTGGACCTTTCTCCATTACGGCCAAAGTGGGTCAAAGGCTGCGTATCACCCGACTTACCCCCCACAGCCCAGATACATGATGTCTTTCATGTCTCGCAACTGAAACGAGCCACCGTTGCCCCTATGACTACCCAGCCCCTTCCGACCGTACTCATCGGTGACCTAGTCCTGCAAGTCGAACCTGAATAGGCACTGCGTACATGGCGCCTCCTGAATGGTAATTATGAAATCCTAATCAAGTGGAAGTCACTTTCCCATTATGACAATACATGGGAGGATTATGCTGCCATATGCCACCAATTCCTTTCTTTCCACCTTGAGGACAAGGTGGCACTCCTTGGGGAGGGTAATAATGGACCACCAATAGTCAAGTGGTATAAACCGTAAGGGGCAAAGAAGGAAGAGTCATACAGATACCGAGTAGCAAAGATAACAAGTAAGGTAGCAAAGACAACAAACGGAATGAGTTTGTTTGGACAGTGGAACAACAACACGCCTAGCATGACAAATAAAGGAATAAAAGGAGAACCAATAGAGGAGGGAGGCATTGAGAATATTGTTGGGAATTGTGGGGAGGAGCTGACCCTCGAAGATCAACCTGGATTCTTTCCTTTTTCTGCTTTTAGCCATATTTTCCTTTTTTGTTTAATTCATCAGAATGAGCATCAATATCAATCCAAATATCCATTTTAAGCAAGACAATCACTGCCTCTTTCTTGTTCTTTGTTGATTTTAGTCTAAAATGAGTGATTGAATGCATGAGCAACTGAGTTACTTGGGTTGGTTCCATCATCAAGATATCAAAGTTCTCGTCTTCATCATCTTCACATTCTTCCTTTAAATATTTTTCCAACTCAGATTTAGGCTCCAAAGCATGTTGTCCAACCTTTTGCTCTTTAAACATAGCCTTCATAGCGACTTGAGGAGCAACATTTGCATCACTCAAATCAATATTTCTTGCAAGTTTAGTTTGCTGACTTGATTGCGCACTAGGAGAAGCCTTAGCCAAACTATATTCCTCAAATAGAGCAAACAAAGTGTCATGCACTTTTGTTTTCAATTTACCAGCTTTATCATTATCATACCACTTATCAATAGCCCAATATACATATTCTAACTTTTTGTTGGGATCCAATACCACTGCAATGAATAATATTATGTTGATATTATCAAAATTTTCCCAATATTTTTCATGTTTTCCTCTCATTTTTGCTGCCATCAAACGTAAGCTCGGATCATTACTTGTACACCATGTCAAAATCTTCAAGCCAATGTTGTATATATCCTCCATGTATACATTAGCGGTAACATAAAGGGAACCTGACACACGTAGAGTTGCATCATAAAAAACTTTCAAAAAAGGCAATAAGTATCAAGCATATTCCCAATCAGTAGGCGTAGGCAAACCCCTTGACCTTTTCCCGCCAGTAAGCTCTTCTCTATACTTATTATCTTGGATTTCCAACAAGTCAAATGCTTTCTGAAATTTTAAAGCGACATTCAACATCAAGTAAGTGGAGTTCCACCTTGTTTCTACATCAAGAACTAAAAGACTTTTTGTTTCAATTTTTTCTTGCTCCACACACTCCTTAAACCTATGTAATCTCACTGGAGAAGACCTCACATATCTCACCGCAGAACGGATTCTAAATATTGAGTCATTCATATCTTTTAACCCCACTTTAATAGTTAGACTCAATAAATGTGCACAACATCTCATGTGAAGAAAGGAACCATTCAACACACTTCCATTCCAACGTTCTAACCGATGTTTAAGATAAGTTATTCCAACATCATTAAAACTTGCATTGTCAACCGTCACGGTGAACACCTTAGAAATACCCCAATCAATCAAACATCTTTCAATTGACTTTCCAATAATTAAACCTTTATGGCTAGTAATCGGACAAAAGTTTAAAATTCTTTTGTTCATTTTCCAATCATCATCAATAAAGAGAGCCGTAAGACACGTGTAATTAAGGTTTTGATAAGATGTCCACGTATCAGTGACAAACATTATAAGAGTATTTACTAAAATAATTTTTCAACTTTTGTCTCTCATCAATATAAATGTTCAAACAATCCCTAGCCACAAAGAGGTACGAGAGGGAACTTGAAACCCTCGGGTTGTGCTACACTCATCATGTATCGGAACCCCCTCATGCTTCACATGCTTAAGCATAATCATCAATAATTATCATTTTAGCTACAAATCCTATCTAATCATATCTTGATCAAATTTCCAAGTCACAAGTGAATGGGGTGGAGGTGGAAGTAGGTGCAACACCACTAGAGAAGTCACCTGAGTGTTGTTGAAAAACTAAGGTTTTTTGTCTCTTGTCCACTAAATTGAAAGGGTATTTATAACACTGGTTTAAGTGATTACGTAGAACAGTAGTAGCACTTTTCTTGCACAACCAAGACTAGCCCCACAATAATTACATGAAGCTGTCATTTTCTCCATATTCTCACAATCATTTTTAGTGAAATGGTCCCACACATCAGAAGCATTCTTCCTAGTACTACTAGTAGTAAAACTTACACATTTGGATGCTCGTGGTGGTGGTGGTAGTGTTCCTGGTGGAGACATGACATTTTCAAGAGTAGGATTCACATTGCCACTTGTCACTGGTGTCGACGTATGAACGACATTTGAAGTCCCACAAGTAGTACTAGTATTTTCACTGGTAGATGACATCTACAATATCAATGCAAAAGAATATATCAATTAAAACATTTGAAATAAATAATTAACAAGTAAAAACAGCCAAAATAAAGTGAAATAATGTAATCATGCCTTTATTTGTGAAAATTCCTTCATTTTAACTTCAGTTGTGATGTAATGTAATTGAAATTTTAAATTAGACTTTGTAATAACCGAGTTATTATCTCTAATTATTTTTTAGGTAATTTGTCTGTCCTCAAATTTTGTCCACACCAATACAACAATACTTACAGAGCTTAAATTCTTGTCATAAAACAATCTATCCAACTATACAGGTTTTTCCAAATAAGAAAGCGATATTTTATCAAATGTCTACTCTCTTTTATCACTAAATCCCATTTTATTTTTAAGTGATACTTAGATGATTTAGATGAATCTTCTAAGATTATCATTATGATATCAATAAATTGAATACGCCATAAAGATATACTTAGCACATTCTCAAATTAGTATACACAAAATAAATGTATATTAGGGTAAGGTTGTGTATGATTATAGATTATGGCCATAACTTTGAAAATTATTTTTCACCATTAAAATCAAGGTTAAACCTTGAATAATTAGTAGAAAACAAAGGAATAGTAGGAAACAAGAGATGTTAAGGAAAAAGCTACAATATTATTTTCACAATCAGTAGACATAAATAGCCAATATACAAGCCTTAGATCCTAAAGTTTATGATCCAAAATAATAGCTGTAATTATCTAGATACAAAATACAAAATACAAAACAATAGTCTATCTTATACAGCTACTAAAGATACAATATGAGAAAACTAGGAGACTTGATTTCTCAACATAATTAAAATATTAAATTAACATTGCACAGCCATAATCAATGATAACAAAAATTAAATGGCGAAAAGTGGATGTTGCTTTCTTTCTTGGATGCATACCTTCCTTCTTTATGCTAGGACATTTTTGTTCTTATTAATTCAATAATTCTACAACTGAAAGCCTCTCGCAAACCATCCGGACCACTCGTCTAACCAACCTTAGGCCAATTATTTTAATTTCTACAAAAAAAAAAAAAAAAAAATGAATGAATGAACTGATAACCAACTAGTTCCACTATCAAAACACTAAATAAGAGGGATAAATTTAATCAAACTTTAGCCTTTAGTAATAGTTAATGCTACAGAGGTTCAAGAGGTCAAAATTAGATCCAAAGCAACGCAAATTTGTCATATACTACACCAATATATTTATATTGACAATCCTGGAAAAACCCCCAAAAATATTACATCACCACAATGGTCAATGAATACTAACCCTTACTGATATGGCATAAAGAGGAGTGGCTCAATGGAGGAAAATGCCAAAATGGTTGCTGTGAAAAAAGAGAGAGAGGAGAATTGAATTAGTCCAAAAATCAGAGACAAAAAATTGTAGTAGAGAATCCAATTTGAAGACTTAGCCATAAAAAATTAGAAATTGGAAAACCCTAGATTGTCTTTCATCATTTTACCTTATATATGTCTAGCACTTGCACCTAACCAGCAAACTTGCGTACAGAGAGTCCAATTCGGCGGCAACCACAACTGTTGAGAAATGGAAAGAGTGAGATTGTGCTGGATTGATGGTTGGCGATAAGAGAGTGAAGAGATCGTGAGTTGTGGCTTTGGTGAGATTTTAGCCTTTAAGGGTAAAGTTAAAACTTAAAAGGAAAATGTAAAAGGAAGTTAAAACGACGTTGTTTTATTTAAAAATGTAAAATCCGAATCGGATACGGATATCCGGTTGTTTAGAATGGCTGATCCGCATCCGATCCGGATATTCAGATTTTTAAATTATTACTATCCGAATCTGATCCGAATTTTCGGATATCCAATTTTTTCGGATCGGATCAGATTTCGAATTTCAGATAATTTTGCACAGCCCTAGTTATATTGACTCTATTAAGAAAAAAGTAATGCTATGAACACCAAAATTTTACACCGAATTTTGTACCGAAGGACATGGCAACTAGTCATACGCGATCACGCCTGTAGTTCGTGGAATGAATGGCCGTCCCAACATTTATAGACGCCACCAATATTTAATGGACTCTCGTTCATATTATATGGACAAGTGTCCATTTACTATGGACAGGCATCCATATAAGATGGACGCCCATCCAAAAAATTTTAAAAGAAAAATAATGGACGCCCGTCCGTCTGATATGGACAGGTGTTTATTTACTATGGACGGGCGTCCATATAAGATGGACGCCCATCCAAAAAAATTTAAAAGCAAAATAATGGGCGTCAGTGATTATTGGACGAGCGTCCGTGATTATTGGATAGCCGTTCACCTATAATGGATGCCCATCCATGAGAAAATAACAATGGACTCCTATTCATATAATATGGACGGGAGTCCATTTACTATGGATGGGCGTTCACCTAGAATTGACACCTGTCCATTGTTTAAAATAAAAAAATTTTAAAACAAAAATTATGGACGTCCGTCCATATATTATACTGGACGGACGTTCCCATATTCAATGGATAGGTGTCCCTTTTAGATGTACGTCTATCCATTGTTTGATTTAAAATTTTTTACAACATTTGAGTCTCAATCCGAAAAGTAAATGTCGCTATCTTCATTAAATTTTTGTATATATTCAAAGTAATTGGACAAGTATCATAAGAATAAGGCATTAAATTTTTGTCTATATTCAAAGTAATTGGACAAGTGTAATAAGAATAAGGCACTAACTCAATTAGGATTCACAATTAACGCATTAAATAAATTTAAAATTTGTTAATATTAAAAGATTGACGCCTATGGACGGTAGTCCTCATAAGAGGATGGGCGTCCATAAACAATTTATGCCAATTTTTTTTAGTTTAACCTATGAACGGGCAAGGCCCATTCCTGTGGACGATGTTTATATAATATGGACGAGAGTCCATTTCAAATGAACAGCTGTCCCAATAACAATGGACGGTCATCCATATTTAATGGACACTCATTCATTCGCGGAATATTTGTTAATGTCATACATGGCTCATCTGATTCAATGGACACGCCATTCGGTATAAAAATCCGGTGCAAAGCGTCGGTGTCTGTAGCATTTTTCTTAAGAAAATAAAGAAGTACCAATTTTTTTATTAAGAAAATAAAAAAGTTTTTTCTTTTTTTCAAGAGTAATCTCTCTCTCTCTCTCTCTCTCTCTCTCTCTCTTTATATATATATATATATATATATATATATATATATATAAAGCTGAATACCTATGCGGATTGTTCGCCAGATGGCATGTTTTGGAACTTATAGAATTGTTCCATTTTGACACATAAGATTTGTGGTTGTTATGTAGTTGAATTTATTGGTGATGTTGTAGAAGATATTAATTGCGTAATTGGTATTTCAAATCCAAAGGTAAAAAGCATTCCTAAAATTGGTTTATTTTGGAGGTCTAGGATTGCTCTCTCTTGCCACGTTGGATGTATGGTTTAATGAGATATTCTTAACTCTAAGATTCATGAATACCCTTGCTGGTTGTTCTTCACGAATACCCATGCGAATTGTTTGCCATGTGACACATTTTGGAATATCTAGAATTGCTCAATTTTGACACATTAGACAGTCAAATTGCTTTGTCTTTACACGCTAGGTTGGTATTTATTGTGTCATCTATAATTAATATTTAATAATAATAGTAATACAGGTGCATTGCATTGGCATTCCAAAAATGTGAATTAATAACAAGTATACAAGTGTATTGGATTGCTATTACTTATTGCATTGTATTGACATTGAAAAATTGTCTTCGTATTTAATTACGTTGGTATCTGGAAAGTCTAAATAAGGGGTTATAAAAGGGGTGCATGTTTAGTTGTGGATCATCGCAATTTATTAATTGGTGTCAATAATACGTCTGGTCTTTTGTTAATTGTTTATAGGTCATGTTAGTTTGTGTCAATAATATGTTTGTTCTTTATTTTTATTTTTATTTTATTTATGTTTTTGTTGTTGTTTACAAGTCAAAGATCATGAATCAACACAGAATAAAGGCACGATGTATGATTGACATTGTCAGATGAGTTGTTATTTTGATTTGTGCTTCTGAACTATAAGTATATCTTCGAACTATTTTAATGTGAAACTATAAGTATGTCTCCTATCTATTTTAACAGTTATTGTTAGATTGAATGATTGTTTTTGTTCGGTCAATTTATTTATTTGATTAATTGTATTCCTTTCGAATGGTCAATCTATCCCTTGATAATTTTAATATGAAGATTAATTAACTTTTGTTGTTGTCGTTTCTAGGTACCAGTTTTTATACGAATGGATAATTGTTTGTTAACGATGTTGACATGAAGATCGATTACGTTTTATTGTGTTTATTTCAAGGAGATGAGGATATACGTTTGCTATTTCGTTTGTAGAGTCATTTTTACGTTGAGTCCATTTTGCCGATCAACCGGCATGAGATGTCAATTTGTTGATTTCGCTTTGTGTTAGGTGGAAAAAAGTTGATGTGTTCATACAATGGTCAACGTGTTCTGTATCAAGTTGTGTTTAGTAAGTCTTTGGTGAGGTTATTGATCTGGTATGTCTGTGGTTGCAATTGAACTGTGTGAAGTACATGAAATAACATAAATCAATCAACTTACGCAGCCAAACAAAGAGTATTTGTTGCCTCAGACATTCATACTATGGGCAATTAGTTTTTCCCTATATTGTTGACGCTGAGTAACATTAAACGTTGATAGTTTGTGTTTTGTTTAAATATTTTTTTACTGTTTTTTCTATCATGCTATCTATTTGTTCCAACGATATGTGAGTATTTGTTTTGTGACTTAACATTTTATGTTAACAAGGCTTGTAAGGAGTACTATTTTTGTCAAGGCCTCTATTTTTAGGT
>CM047737.1:11064937-11067437 GCA_026225825.1 Pistacia integerrima | reverse complement strand
TTAGTGAGTTTTTGGCTCACAATTTGGTTGAATTAGAGAGTTCTGGAAGTGTAGCCAACATGGTAGTAGCATGTGCATATGAATTGTTTGATGAAAATCTTAAGAGAAAACATGTTACCATGGCTGCCCTATCAAATCTGTGACTTTATGAGTGATTTTTGAGCATCTTAACCATCGAACTGGGTTGAGACATAAACATAAAGTTGTAGCCCTTTCTCTAAGCTTTAAAATAAGACTAAGATCATAGCAATTTGATGTGTGTAGCTTGAGATATGCCTTCTTGAATATGACCTGTGCAGAATGGCTACCTCAAAGTACCTCCAATTTATTAGTTATTTTTAGTCTAATAATGTATGATTGATTTCAAGTATGGGAATGTTGTTGGTAGAGAATACTAGTTCCATAATGATATCTTTATATGCCATAATGCATTTGAGCATTTGCGTTTAGAAAGAATAGCAAAGAATGAGCATATTTCCATGCACATACACATATATGAGAACATTAAAGAACAAAGAGAAAGTGAGTTTGGATGAATTGTAGAGAATTTCTTTTATGCATGTATATGCTTATATATGAAGAATTGTTGATGGAATGGATATTGAATGGTGGTTAGAATTTATCCATGAGAAGTAGTGTATGTGTACTTGATGTTTGATGAGAGTTTGGATGAAGTATGGAAGAATTGGAGTAGAATTTATGGAGTGTGAATCCTGGACAGGTTTGACGTTAATCTTGATGTGTTTTATTCCAAATTTTGGTGGCTTAGAAGAAAGGTGGAAATGTAGCCAAATTAGAGTTGATGTGTGCATATAAATTGTTTGATGAAATGTCAAAGAGAAGTGCATACATGATTATGATTGTTTGATATCTTGAGATGAGTTGGTAGATGGTAGAGAATGACATGTTCACATTCCATATTGCATTATTGCATCCAAACATGTGAATTTAGAAAGAATAACAAGCATGAGCCCATATACATGCATACATACTCATAAGAGCATTAAAGAGCAATAATGAACATTAAAGTTAAAGAACAAATAGAAAGAAATGAGAAATATTAAAGAAGTTCAAATCTGAAATTTTATCTAAAAAAGTGTAAAAAGATAAAAGAAGAGAAGGTTGTTGCGATGGGGAACCCGTGAGTGACATAGCCCCGCATGCATGTCGCCTTTAGTGAGCAGCCTCAGAATTGAGAAAGAAGAATTATACAGTCCGTTAGAAGTGCATGTGGATGATGATTGTACCCGGAATTAGAGAATACACTCACATGGCCAGGGTTCCAAATCCATGCCTCAACCGAGTCCAATCGGCAAGAAAGAAAGAATAGAAAGAAAGAAAGAATATAAAGAATAGAAAAGAAAGAAAGAATAGAAAAGAAAGAAAGAAAGAATAGAAAGAAAGAAAGAATTACAAAAGAAGTACAGAAAAAGAAACAGAAAATAGAATAAGAAAAAAATAGAAAAGAAAATGCACATTTTATGCATTTGTGCATTTGCATCATACCTATGCATGATACCAATTGTATTATCATGAGTAGTGAGAAATTAGAAATAGAGAAAGAACAGAGAAAGAATAGAGAAAGAATAGAGAAAAAAAGAGAAAGAATAGAGAAAGAATAGAGAAAGAACAGAGAAAGAACAGAGAAGAATAGAAAGGTGTGAGGTAAGGAAAGAAATTTAGAATTTAAGCAACGAAGAGAGAAGAGTAGCATAGTGGGTTTACTTACTGAGAAATTAGTGCTCACCCTATTGTTTTCAATGTTTTTGCAAGTAATAGGTGAGATGCTGTCGCTTGGAACGTCACGCAGCGAAAGGGTTAGGCAACACTGTTTAGTTGATGTTTTGTAACTTTATTATATTTTATAAAGATTTGTATTTAAAGAAAAATTAGTTATGGGCCCATTATTTTATACTCATCTACATGTATATTTTCTTATATATATTTTGTGAGTTTTACTGTAATTTTCCGAGTATACTAGCTAGAGAGTGAGTATTACATTGCCACTAATACTTTGCAATTTCAACAGGAGACGAGGGCCAGTGTTCAAAGTTTGGAGAATCAGATGGGCTAGATGGTAACCGTAATAAGTAAGCTGGAGGCACAAAGTTCGGGGAAATTACCCTCTCAAACGGTGGTAAATCTAAGAGAAAATGCAAGTGCAATCGTCTTGAGAAGTGGTAAAGAGGTTGAGATTCCAATAAAGGCAGCCCTTGCATCGTCGAATGAAGATAAGGAGAAAAACATCATTGTAGACTGAAACGTTCCCAACGACGATGGCGTTCCTAAGCGTAAGTTTCCACCTCTTTCGGATTATAAATCAATACCTCCTTTTCCTC
Organism: Pistacia integerrima; assembly: GCA_026225825.1. NCBI lineage: Eukaryota > Viridiplantae > Streptophyta > Magnoliopsida > Sapindales > Anacardiaceae > Pistacia > Pistacia integerrima. The sequence continues at coordinate 11,065,098 of CM047737.1, read as the reverse complement.
AAGCTTTAGCAGAATCTAGAAAAGATGAGCAAAATAGAGATTCATATGAGACTTTTCGTGGATGCGAGGTAAATATTCCACTTTTAAATGCTATTAAACAATACCTCATTGTGCTAAATTCCTGAAAGAACTGTGTACGATTAAGAGGAAACAAAAACTTA
>CM047737.1:11059937-11062437 GCA_026225825.1 Pistacia integerrima | reverse complement strand
AAGGTGCGTTCATGAAAATGAAATTATTTCCATTCTCACCTTTTGTCATTCTTATGCATGTGGAGGTCACTTTGGAGCTAAGAGGACGGCGAGAAAAGTGCTAGAATGTGGTTTCTATTGGTCGTCTTTATTTCGAGATTCATATTCTTTTTGTAAGTCATGCGATAATTGTCAAAAGACAAGTAATATATCCCAAAGGAATGACATGCCACAAACCCCCATACTATTTTGCAAAATTTTTGATGTTTGGGGCATCGATTTCATGGGACTGTTCCCTGTATCTTTCGGTTATGTTTATATTTTGCTTGCTATTGATTATGTCTCGAAATGGGTGGAAGCTAAAGCTACTAGGACTGATGATTCTAAAGTTGTTGCAGATTTTATCAAGTCTAACATATTCTCCAGGTTTGGAATTCCAAGAGCTCTAATAAGTGATCGAGGCACTCACTTTTGCAATCGAACTGTGGAGGCTTTGTTGAGAAACTATTGTTAGAGTAGATGCCCTAGAGCCAATCAATTATTGTAGAATTGACTCTTTGTAATAATGTTCATTAATCACTAAAAGACATTTTATTCTATATCGCGTAAATCATTATTATTGCAATATGTATTGATATATGTCCTTAGAATGGTAGAACCGTGACGAGGGTATCAAGTGTTTCAAATCTTGATAGTAAGAACCCTATAAGCACATATGGTGGTCATTCTAGAAACGTCCGTAGCCCTAGTATTATTCTGAAGTAAGGGCATAGATAATACGGTAAGGCTATCATAGTGTTGAACGACCCTGTCGAAAGGCAGTGACTGATCTCGCTTGTCAAGGTTGTTTGGTGACAACTTGGTGCAACATATGGGTGCTTGCTGTAGGCGATTACACCGCAACAAGTTCACTGGACTGACCCACTAGAGGATTCCATATGGATGGTAACCCTAGTGTCTATGGAACAAATCCTCTAACGAATGGTGGTGCATGTGATCCATAGACTTGAGATCACTGGAGCATCTTGTGCACCGATTGGTGCAGTTTGACACTAGCCTCCTAACTGATTCTTTTGAGAGCCTGTCAATACGGTGGTGATTGGCTGCATCGAGGAGTGTATCAAGACTATGGTGGATTGATAGAGGATTCATCACTCTCGGGTATGGGAGAAGTTATCTCACGGCGCAATTCAGTATATGGCAATGACACTAAAACTGTGGCCATAGTGGGATTGAGTTGTTGCTCTATCCAGTTATAATACATGTCATTGGGTCCAAAAACTGAATACATAATATCGAGAGTAACCGAAGGTTGACACTATTTCTATGCCTTCGCCTCTGCCGAGATAACGATGATGAAAGGATCGAATTGCATGGTAACCATATCGTTGACAGGTAGCTATTTTGCTGAATCCGAATCTATCGAGTGGCCATGATGCTTTGCTAGGGGCCAATCTTGGTCTGTGTATTAGTGAGATGATTAATTGGTGTTAATTGCGATACTATACACTGCCGGTATGATGAGGAGCCTATGGGTCACACATATAGAAGATAATTTAAGACTTAAGAAGGAAGGGCGTTTTCGTCTTTTTACGGCAAAAGGGTATTTTGGTAATTTCACAGTGCAATTAAATTTGCTGAGGTCGTAGTCTTTTTTTAATTTATTAGAAAAATTAAATAAGTGAAATTACGTTTAAATATGTGTTCGCATATATTTAATTAAATCATCATTATTGTTAAATGTTAATATATATAGATTAAATATATATTAATTGATTTTTAATTGAGATAAGGATGAAATAAAAATAAATATCTAATTGGGAGTGTTTGGTAACATGGGGTGTTTGGGTTGGAGCCCAAGCCTATTCTATATAGGAATAGGGCAACCAAGTTATCACTATAAAAGAAAATGTGTGTGTGTGTGATTTTTTAAATTAATTGATTCTCTGTTCATTCTCTTTGAAAAACCAAAAACACACAACCCCAAACTCTCCCACGGCAATATTCATTTTCCTAAAATCAATTTCATTGATTTTTCTTCTTCTTAATCTTAAAGCCAAAGAGGATCTAGCATATCCATCCTTGGTTCTTTGTGATTGTCTTCGTGTGGACTTCATAAGTTCGATCCTACGCTTGGGTCGGTAGCAAATACGTACAAAGACTAGTTTGGAGGAGCCTCCAAGCGTGCGTATGTTTTTCTATACTCTTGATTAATTTTTCTGCAGATTTCTATTATGATATAAATTGTAAAATTCGTATGTTTTTCTATACTCTTGATTAATTTTTCTGCAGATTTCTATTATGATATAAATTGTAAAATTATACCCTTGATCTTGGCCCATGTAAACGATCCTTGTATTATTTGTTTTGTTTCCGCTGCGATATGGGGCCGTTTACTAACAAGTATCATGTGACCCATAAGGTGTCAACTGCCTATCATCCGCAAACTAGTGGACAAGCAGAAGTGTCAAATCGAGAGATCAAGTCCATCATTGAAAAGACGGTCAATCCAAGTCGAAAA
>CM047737.1:10859937-11057437 GCA_026225825.1 Pistacia integerrima | reverse complement strand
GTATTGGATGTTCTTCTATGCCTACTTTCATGATTGTCTCATTTAATTACTAGGAGGCCTACTAGTTTATTATTTGTTGCAATCTATCGCTAAATTAGATATCAAATCCGTAATTGTTTGATCCCTCTAATTTGTGAGTAACTAAGATTTAAGAATTTGCTGCGTCAGGGAATTATTAAATCTTAAGAAGAACGCTCGACTAAATTAAATACAACTGCTTGTGTTTGAGTTGTTCAGCTTCATCGATCTCTCTAATTGTTAGAGTAGATATCCTAGAGCTAATCAATTATTGTAGAATTGACTCTTTGTAATAATGTTCATTAATCAATAAAAGACATTTTATTCTATATCGCGTAAATCATTATTATTGCAATATGTATTGATATATGTCCTTAGAATGGTAGAACCGTGACGAGGGTATCAAGTGTTTCAAATATTGATAGTGAGAACCCTATGAGCACATATGGTGGCCATTCTAGAAGCGTCATGCCCCAATATTATTCTGAAGTAAGGGCACAGATAATACGGTAAGGCTATCATAATGTTGAACGACTTTGTCGAAAGGTAGTGACTGATCTCACTTGTCAAGGTTGTTTGGTGACAACCTGGTACAACATATGGGTGCTTGCTGTAGGCGATTACACCGCAGCAAGTTCACTGGACTGACCCACCAGAGGATTCCATATGGATGGTAACCCCAGTGTCTATGGAACAAATCCTCTAACGACGGTGGTGCATGTGATCCTTAGACTTGAGATCACTAGAGCCCCTTGTGCACCTATTGGTGTAGTTTGACACTAGCCTAACGCAGTTCTTTTCAGAGCTATCAATACTATGGTGATTAGCTGCATCAAGGAGTGTATCAAGACTATGGTGGATTGACAGAGGATTCATCACTCCCGGGTACGAGAGAAGTTATCGCAAGGCGCAATTCAGTATATGGCAATGACGTTAAAACTATGGCCACAGTGGGATTGAGTTGTGGCTCTATCCAGTTTATAATACGGTTCATTGGTCCAGAAATTGAATACCTAATATCGAGAGTAACCGAAGGTTGACCCTATTTCTATGCCTTCGTCTCGTCGAGATAACGTATGATAAAAGGATCGAATTGCACGGTAACCATATCGTTGAGAGGTAGCTATTTTGCTGAATCCGAATCTATCGGGTGGCCATGATGCCTTGCTAGAGTTCAATCTTGGTCTGTGTACAGTGAGACGATTAATTGGTGTTAATCGCAATACTATACACTACCGGTATGATGAGGAGCCTATGGGTCACACACATAGAAGATAATTTAAGAATCAGGAAGAAAAAAGGGCATTTTCGTCTTTTAAAGTGAAAGGGTATTTTGGTAATTTCACAGTGCAATTAAATTTGCTGAGATCGTGGCCTTTATTTAATTTGTTAGAAAAATTAAATAAGTGAAATTACGTTTAAATGTGTGTTCACACATATTTAAATATATTATCATTATTGTTAAATGTTAATATATATTTAAATATATATTAATTGATTTTAATTGAGATAATGATGGAAAATAAAATAAAAATATCAAATTGGGAGTGTTTGGCAACATGGGGCGTTTGGGTCGGAGCCCAAGCCTATTCCATATGGGATTAGGGCAACTTCATTAAATATAAAAGGAAAAAGTGTGTGTTAATTTTTTTAATTAATTGATTTCTTTTAGAAATTAAAACACACACATCAGCCCCATCTCCTTCCACGCCAGATTTGGGTTTTAGCCTAAATCAAATTCCTTTGATTTTCTTTCTTCTTAAACTTAAAGCCAAAGAGGATCTAGCAAATCCCTCTTTGGTTCTTTTGAGATTGTCTTCGTGTGGACTACGCAGGTTCGATCATACACTTGGATCGATAGCAAAACATTCGTCGACAAATTTGGAAGAGCCTCCAACGTGCGTTTGTTTTCCTTAAACTCAGATTATTTTTATTTTTCTGCAGATTTTACTTTAATATGAATTGTAAAATTATACCTTTGATCTTGGCTCATGTAAACGATCTCTATATGATATTTGTTTTGTTTCCGCTACATATATGGGACCGTTTACTAACAGTGGTATCAGAGCCTAGGGTACTGAATTTTACAATTTTTATTTGGATGGTTGATAACATGTATTCAATGATATAATGTTGCCTTATAAAATCTGCCTTAAATCATGTTTTGAGAAATTGATTAATTGATTAATCTGATTTGTTGATGAACTGCAAGTTTGGTTTGATGCATGATGGATTTTTTGGTTGAAATCAGTATGTTGATTGATTAAAAATCCGTTTGAGTGTATATGGTTACTGTATGAACAGATCCGGAGTTACAAATCTGTGTACGCTCACCGCGGCGATATAACCCATCGCCACTGCGAGCGTTTTTCACGCTAACGCTGGTGACAAAACTAGCGCTCGCCGCGACGATATAAAGCATCGTTGCAGCGATCGTCTTCTAGACGAGCGTTGTATGGAAACAGCGCTTGCCGCGACGATATTGTCCTTAGGAAGGGCGTTGTACCAAATCGCTGCGGCTATCGCCGCGGTGAAGGTACGTTAGGCGTGAACGTCAGGCGTGAATGTCAAGTAATCAACACATGCCGCAACGATCTAACTCATCGCTGCAGCGAGCGCACTTCCGAGTGTGCAGGGGGCTAAAATGTAAAGTTTCAAAACTTTGGACCAAACTGCAGAGCTGTAAATTGTCAGGGGGTAAATGTAATTAACCCACTAATTTCAAAAATTGATTGTTTTTGAAATGTATGCTTTGTACTTGTTTGTATATTGCATGGTGCCCGGTACATGAGCCTTAGACCTAAGGGTGAATGTTTTAAATATTTTTGGGTATGTATGGTTGTATGATTTATTAAATAAGGCTTGCGTGTCCTGCCTTTCTCCCTTTTCTTGATGTACATTCTCTTCTCATCTAACTCCCCTCGAATGTAAATCGAGGTTTCTAAATTTATTGATGTAAAGAATTTTGTATTATTATTCTTTTGTAAATTTAAAAGTTTTGCAATGTACTTGAAGATGGAGCAAAGAACGAGGCAACCATACTTGAAGACTCGAGATGTTTATTACAGGACCCCTAGGTGACCCACCGATTCCTCTAGGCTCGAGGAAATTGGTTTTAGTTGGGCCATGTACCGACACGTTTAATTTTTGTTTAGAATGCATGCTAAGGTTGAATGTTTGATAACATGCCAAACAATGTCATTCTAACAAAGATAATAATCTGATGAGACATTAAATAACAAACCCCTCAACTGAATTATATTAAGTCACGTAAGCCTTCCATTACCATGGTTTTAATCAAGCCACTGTTTGTCAAAACCTTGTTCGCCAAAGCAAATGGTACACTTCTACCAGTTGGAGGTTAAAATACATTGGAGCTTTCCTTAATGGTGATGGGTCGACTTAAAATGATGGTTTTGCTTGTTTGCCAAAGCGAAGGTTGATAAACGCGTCATAGGCATAGTAGAGCAGTACACATATTATGTGTACGTGGTGACATGTAGTGTCCACTCTACTGATACTGAGAATCACACTTGAGGACAATGGTTGGAGCCATTGGATTGTGTGATTGGCTTGTTGGCTTTTTCACATTTGAGGTTGATAGTGGGAGCTATCAGCCCGGTGTGGAATTAAGTTTGTTGGCCTACCTAATCAACTCATTTTGGCTTGTTCGCCAAAACGAAGGTTTGAAATGGGCAAGATGGGATCTCGGTCTACTAGGAAAGTCAACGGGTTTTCCCGAGTTAATAGTGAGGGTTATTGGCTTGAGTAAAATAGTGGGAGTATCGTTTAATAAAAGACCATATTAAATAACTTTATAATAACTTCATCTTTTCTGCAATTGTAGATTCACCAAAATGAGCATTATAAACCTGAAACCGATAATCGAGAAAAAAAAACAGGTTGGATGGATCCAATTTCTCAGACTGGTATCGTAATCTTCGGATTATACTCAAGTCGAAAAGAAATTGTATATCCTTGAAAAGCCATACATGGTGAGGCTGATCGATGCTTTCGAAAGTTAAGGATACTTATCAAAAGTTCCTTGATGATCTTGATAGCGTTCAATGCACGATGTTAGCATCGATGACACCTATCTTTGCCAAAAGTAGCATGAGAATATGGATGCTTCTTCCATTATTCTACACCTCGGGGAGCTTTACGAAACAAATGCTCGACATGAGAGGTACAAGGTGTCGAAAGCCTGTTTGGGAGTCGTCGTGAGGGAGCCCAAGTTGGTCCTCATGTGCTCAAGATGATCGAGCACATAGAGAGGCTTGAGACTTTGGGATATGGCTTGGATGCAGAATTACAAATGGATTTAATTCTGCAATCTTTGCCTGACTCTTATGCTTCGTTCATAATGAATTTCAATATGAACACGATGGAGAAAACCTTGTCAGAACTCTTGAACATGCTTAGGACTGTAGAGCAGGACTTGAAAAAGTCCAAGCTTGTTTTACTGGTTGCTACCGGTAAACCAAAGGGTTACGACAAGGGTAAGGCCAAGGCCAAACCCAAGCCCAAGCCCAAAGGATAGGTTGCTCTTGGGCCTAAGAGTGGTATAGGGAAGGGCAAGGTAGTCTGCTTCTTTTGTGGCAAGCTGCCCTTTGGAGGAAACTTCAGAACTTTCCTCGCAAGCAAGAAGAAGTCAGAGGCTACGACTTCAGGTATCTTTATGATTGAGATTAATTTCTCTCACTCAACATCTTGGGTCATTGACATAGGATGTGGTACTCACATTTGTATTGATGTGCAGGGACTAAGGCAGAGTAGAGTGCTCGCCAAGGGAGAGGTGGACCTACGAGTTGGAAATGGAGCACATGTGGCTGCATTGGCTATAGGGACTTATTGTTTATCTTTGCCTACGGGCTTGTTATTGGAACTACATAACTGTTATCACGTACCTTCTATTTCTAGAAATATTATTTCAGTATCCGCTTTGGATAATATAGGGTATCATTTTGAGATATCTAATGGATTGTTGTCCTTTAGTTTGAATGGTATTCTATTTGGAATTGCAAGGTTATATAATGGATTATATGTTCTTGATTTAAACAATAAAGATATTCTCAATATTGAAACCAAGAGAGCTAAACGAAGCGATCAAAACCAGACATATATCTGGCACTGTAGATTGTGTCATGTTAATAAAACCCACATTGCAAAACTTCAAAGGGATGGAGTTTTAGACCCTTTTGACTTTCAGTCATTTGAGGTATGCGAGTCATGCCTGTTAGGTAATTTGAGCTGTTAGGCATCATCCATAGTGATGTATGTGGTCCACTAACAGTTGAAGCTAGAGGTGGATATTCATACTTTATCACATTTACTAATGATTTCAGTACATATGGTTATGTCTACCTTATGAGACATAAATCTGAAGCCTTTGATAAATTCAAGGAATTCAGAAATGAAGTACAAAATATGTTGGGCAAAAGTATTAAAGCTCTTCGGTCGGATCGAGGAGGTGAATACTTAAGCTTAGGTTTTTCAGAGTACTTGAAGGAATGTGGGATAGTATCACAACTCACCCCTCCTTATACAGCCCAACACAATGGAGTGTCAGAAAGGGGGAATATGACCTTACTTGACATGGTTAGGTCCATGATGAGTTTTAGTGATTTACCTGCATCATTCTGGGGTTATGCCCTAGAGACTGCGACTCACATTTTGAACCGTGTGTCGTCAAAGTCTATAGATAAGACTCCATATGAGCTATGGAGTGGGCGAAAGCCCAACTTGTCTTATCTAAGGATTTGGGGTTGCAAAGCTTATGTTAAGAAATTGACTTCGAACAAGCTGGGACCAAAATCCTGTATGTAACAACTGCTGAAAACTAGTACGATGCATGCATAATAACAATAGAAAATTGGGCCCAAAGTTTTCTTTTCATTTCAATTCATATGTCTTTTATACACAAGAGTCTTGTTTACAAAAAATTCATTTTAAAAAGACAAAACGGAAACAATGTAGCTATTGCTCCTCCTTGCCGACGCCCCTCCATTGCATCAACACCTAGATCCTGCATCCACAAAAGGAAAATAACGGGGTGAGCACAAAATAATGCTGAGTAAGTAAAACCCTCTATCTGTCTGTCCCGTATGTATAACTCTTAATTCTTTCCTTATACTATTTCTGTTTTTACTAAATACCATAGCCTCATCTTACCGGAGGTACGGTTGGATGGCGTTCACACAGCACCATCTCACTCTCCATGACTATCAGGTGGAATTCACCACATACCAACCCGTTCTCGGTGACTGCAGTGGGGATCACAAAGCACCTACTCGGTTTTCGTAACTATCGGGTGGAGACCACTTAGCACCTACCCGTTTCTCATGACTTTTGGGTAACGATCACCAAGCATTAACCCGTCTCTAGTCACTGTCGGGTGATGATCACAAAGCATCAACTCACTTCTACTAAATGTTGGATGATGATCACAAAGCATCAACCCACTTATCTAACAACTAACCGGGTAGTGGTCACAAAGCATCTACCCATTTCTACTACTCATCGGGTGTGATCACAAAGCATCGACCCATCTCTAAGGGCTATTCGGGTGGTGATCACAAAGCATCAACCCGATTCCCATAACTATCGGGTGATGATCACAAAGCATCAACCCATCTATTCTACTCTTCTAATTCACTCTATTCTTGCATTTGTCATTCTCTCTACTCTTAGAGTAGTTGCATGCATCCACCAAGCTCTCTACTCATAGGGTAATTGCATACACAATTTTCCTACCCTTTCTTAGGTCACTTTTCAATGCACAATTAGTGCCTATGGATGGTTCATCTCCACTAATGCACTTATGAAATGCCAACATGCAATGTTGCAAGAACTAAGGTTCACTACTCATACTCAAACCTCTATTAGGCATTTCATCAAACAACTTATGTGCACTATAAAACTCTACTATAGCAATGAGTCTAAATCTTTTTCTAACCATCCAAAATGGGGAGAAACCCCTTCACATAGCCACAAAACCTGTCAAAGAAAGCACTTCCAAAAAGAGATTCACAATACCCCTTCAATTCCATCTCAAACTACCTTTCCAACCCAACATCTCATTTCTCATATTTGCAAGGTCTAAACATTCACAAAGCATAGAAATCTCTATTTAAACCTCCATACATGGCATATCATATGTATATCACATACATACATCATTTCTACCAAAACCCTAATCAAGAGAATTCTTAAATCTCAACTTGGGTTGGGGTTTACTTACCTTGTTATGGAGAGACTTCACCAACTCTTCCTTTCACTTGGTTTGCTTGACTTTTCCTCTACTCTTAACCAAAAGAACAAAAACCCTCAAATTTCAATATATCATAAAACTCACAAATCACACAACTTAAGTAGGAATCCTTACCTTAGGAAGCCTTAGGTTGCTTTTCTACCCCAAATCACTTCAAAAATCCCTTGGAACTCCTTGATCAAAAGAAAAGAGAAGTTGAGAGGAAACAAGAGAAGAAAGTGGCGTTGAAGAAGAAGAATGAGGGTTTGCTTACTCTTAATTCCTTTTAATGAAATTTATACCCAAGCATTCCCATTATGCCCTTACTCTTCTTTGGGAATTCCATCTATATCCTTTGATTCATTACAAACTCACCCCCATATCAACATATTCTCCATGAAAAATCCTTACAATTTACTCCCCACTTTTCCTGCTAATTAGGGGTAGAATGGTCAAATTGCCCTTAGGGAAGAAAATATCTAAAACTTAACCAACATTTTAATCGGCCTATCGCCATGGCGAAAAAGAAAACCTGTCATTGCTTGGTGGCCCCTGTCCAAGCAGCTTCCCCCGTGGCTTCAACACCTCTTCGCTGCGGCAAAGATTCTTCTTCGCCCCGGCGAAGCACGACAGACTAAACTTCTTCTGTTTTCAACCAATTTCAGGGCAAGTATACAACACAACACTCAATATTACCAAAAACCAACTTAAATAAGAGCAAAGGAAGAAACAACAACTACGTACCTCAAGTGGGGCGTTACACTGTAAATGTATATTTGTGGGGTATTCAAAGGAGACCAAATGATACTATTTCTACCACCCAGAAGAGCGCAAGATTTTTATTGCTCGAACTAGTGTCTTCCTAGAAAAGGAATATTTTCTAAGAAGTACTAGTGGGAGAAAAGTAGAACTTGATGAAGTTCTAGAACCACAAGATATACTAGACAAAGGACAGAATGATGTGCCATAGGAAGTGGTTGAGCATCATGAGGAGGTTACTCCATAACTTGTGGATCAAAGTGAACCACCTTAGGTAGCACAGGAGCTATGTAGATCTGGGAGAGTACGCCATGAGCCCGAGAGATACGGTTATCTCGTGACTCAACATGGTGACGTACTGGTCTACCAAGACGATGAACCTAGAACCTACGAAGACGCTATATCGGATCCAGATTCCGTTAAATGGCTTGAAGCCATGAAATTTGAGATGGACTCCATGTACCAGAACCAAGTGTGGTCTCTGGTGGAACCACCTGAAGGGGTAAAACCCATAGGGTGTAAATGGGTCTTCAAGAAGAAGACTGACATGGATGGCAACGTCCATACTTATAAAGCACGGCTGGTTGCCAAAGGTTTCAAACAAATTCATGGCATTGACTATGAAGAAACCTTTTCACCGGTTGCCATGATTAAATTCATCCGGATGATGCTTGCAATTGTTGCATATCATGATTATGAGATTTGGCAAATGGATGTCAAAACTGCTTTTCTAAACGGAAACCTTGAGGAGGATGTGTACATGACACAACCTGATGGTTTCGTTCTTGATAGTCAAGCCAATAAGGTATGCAAGTTGCAGAGATCCATTTATGGACTCAAGCAAGCTTCAAGGAGCTGGGAAATTCATTTTGATGAAGCTGTAAAAGAATTCGATTTTATCAAGAATGAAGATGAGCCTTGTGTTTACAAGAAAGTGAGTGAGAGTGTAGTAGCATTCCTAATGTTGTATGTCGATGACATACTTCTGATCGGGAATGATATACCGAACTTGCAGTAGGTAAAGACTTGGTTATCCAAGTGCTTCTCCATGAAGGACTTAGGGGAAGCAGCCTACATCCTTGGTATAAAGATCTATCGTGATAGATCGTGTAGGTTGCTTGGCCTAAGTCAGAGTGCATATATTGACAAAGTACTTAAGAGATTCAGTATGGAAGAATCCAAGAAGAGATTTCTTCTGATGTCACATGGTGTTTATCTCTCTAAGGAATTGTGTCCTAATACACAAGATGGGAGAGATAGGATGAAGAGGATCCCATATGCGTCAACAATTGGATCCATCATGTATGCCATGTTATGTACTCGGATTGATGTCTCATGTGCTTTGAGCACTTGTAGTAGATATCAATTGGATCCAGGTGAGCATCACTAGATGGCTGTCAAGAACATTCTTAAGTACCTGAAGAGGACTAAGGATATGTTCTTGGTTTATAGAGGGGAAGATGAGCTCACTCTAAAAGGATACAGTGATGCTAGTTTCCAAATAGACAAAGATGATTATCGATCGCAATCAGGGTTTGTATTTTGTCTCAATGGGGGTCCAGTGAGTTGGAAAAGCTCCAAGCAAAGCACTGTAGCGGATTCTACAATGAAGGCTGAGTATATTGCATTGTTGGCTGCGGCCAAGGAGGCAGTCTGCATTAAGAAGTTCATTACTGAACTTGGTGTAGTTCCTACGATTGTTGATCCTATAGACATCTATTGTGACAACAATGGAGCAATTGCTTGGGCCAAGTTGGGGAACCACGGTCTCATCGTAAATCCGGACACATACTCGCATCGATTCCATCTCATCGAGAGATAGTTGAGAGGAAAGGCGTGCGATTAGTAAAGTGCATTCTGACGACAATCTCGCAGATCCACTGATGAAGCCTCTCGTCAGAGTGACATGACAGCACTTGAGATCATTTGGTATTAAATACATGAATGATTGGCTATTGTGCAAGTGGGAGATTGTTAGAGTAGATGCCCTAGAGCCAATCAATTATTGTAGAATTGACTCTTTGTAATAATGTTCATTAATAAATAAAAGGCATTTTATTCTATATCGCGTAAATCATTATTATTGCAATATGTATTGATATATGTCCTTAGAATGGTAGAACCGTGACGAGGGTATCAAGTGTTTCAAATCTTGATAGTGAGAACCCTATGAGCACATATGGTGGCCATTCTAGAAACGTCCGTAGCCCCAGTATTATTCTAAAGTAAGGGCATAGATAATACGGTAAGGCTATCATAGTATTGAATGACTCTGTCGAAAGGTAGTGACTGATCTCACTTGTCAAGGTTGTTTGGTGACAACCTGGTGTAACACATGGGTGCTTGCTATAGGCGATTACATCGCAGCAAGTTCACTGGACTGACCCACCAGAGGATTCCTTATGGATGGTAACCCCAGTGTCTATGGAACAAATCCTCTAACGAATGGTGGTGCATGTGATCCTTAGACTTGAGATCACCGGGCGCCTTGTGCACCGATTGGTGTAGTTTGACACTAGCCTAACACAAGCTTCTTTTAGCTCAATACTGCTGGTGATTGGGTGCATCAAGAGTGTATCAAGACTATGGTGGATTGACAGAGGATTCGTCACTCCCGGGTACGGGAGAAGTTATCTCACGGCGCAATTCAGTACATGGCAATGACGTTAAAACTGTGGCCACAATGGGATTGAGTTGTTGCTTTATCCAATTTATAATACGGGTCATTGGTCCAGAAACTGAATACCTAATATCGAGAGTAACTGAAGGTTGACACTATTTTTATGCCTTCGTCTCGTCGAGATAACGTATGATGAAAGGATCGAATTGCACGGTAACCATATCGTTGACAGGTAGCTATTTTGCTTTGAATCCAAATCTATCAGGTGGCCATGATGCCTTGCTAGGGGCCAATCTTGGTCTGTGTACAGTGAGACAATTAATTGGTGTTAATCGCAATACTATACACTACCGGTATGATGAGGAGCCTATGGGTCACACACATAGAAGATAATTTAAGAATCAGGAAGAAAGAAGGGCGTTTTCGTCTTTTAAGGTGAAAGGGTATTTTGGTAATTTCACAGTGCAATTAAATTTGCTGAGGTCGTAGCCTTTATTTAATTTGTTAGAAAAATTAAATAAGTGAAATTACGTTTAAATGTGTGTTCGCACATATTTAAATATATTATCATTGTTGTTAAATGTTACTATATATTTAAATATATATTAATTGATTTTAATTGAGATAATGATGGAAAATAAAATAAAAAATATCAAATTGGGAATGTTTGGCAACATGGGGCGTTTGGGTCGGAGCCCAAGCCTATTCCATATGGGATGAGGGCAACTTCATTAAATATAAAAGGAAAAAGTGTGTGTTAATTTTTTTAATTAATTGATTTCTTTTAGAAATTAAAACACACACATCAGCCCCATCTCCTTCCACGCCAGATTTGGGTTTTAGCCTAAATCAAATTCCTTTGATTTCTTTTCTTCTTAATCTTAAAGCCAAAGAGGATCTAGCAAATCTCTCTTTGGTTCTTTTGAGACTGTCTTCGTGGACTACGCAGGTTCGATCCTACACTTGGATCGATAGCAAAACATTCGTCGACAAATTTGGAGGAGCCTCCAACGTGCGTTTGTTTTCCTTAAACTCAGATTTATTTTTCTGTAGATTTTACTTTAATATGAATTGTAAAATTATACCCTTGATCTTGGCTCATGTAAACGATCTCTATATGATATTTGTTTTGTTTTCGCTACGTATATGGGACCGTTTACTAACAGTTCTTAAGGTTGCTACTAGATTAAACCTTTAGCGCTTGTCTTGGGTTGTTTAGTAGTAAGATTAATTAGATCGCTTATTTCCTAATTAACTGCAACTAAGGAGAGATAGAAAAATAGTTCCAACGGTGAATATTCAAAGTATGAATTGATATATACTTGCATCGATGATCAGTTGTAAAATTCCGATGGTGGATGTTGACTTAGACTAAGGTTTGTTCTTTTGATTGATTTTGATAATTTAATTTGAATTGTCCCTTAGTTGTTTTTCCTGAAATTGTTTTCGTTACACTCAAATCCCCCACCCCCAATCCTTGTTCACGTAGCATAAAACTAGGCTAGACATTTTCCATGGGAACGATCCTTACTCGCTCTGCTACATGTATTATTATTTTTTTTTTTTTTGGAGTATAGATTTTAATTTTGGTTGCCTGCGACAACACACCAGATGCACTTTATAACTTTCTAAAAAACTATAGAACCTAGAGGAACGGGTGTTCCAACATTAGGAATGGAAGTTCCGAACACCAACAATCACTTTTCTTTGAATTTTAGTGTTTGGAATGATCATTCCCCTACTTGGAATGGTCGTTCCCCTATCGCAAACAAGCATTCCATCTTAGATCTCTTAAAGTTCAGAAATTCCAAAACATTGAGCAACTTCTTGGAATGGTGTCGCTTCTTCTTGGAACGACTTGATGAACTTTGGGAACGAGCATTCGTCGAGGTTGTTCTTATTTTACTTAAAGTTTCCACAACCTTGATTTGAGCTCGAAATCTTCTAAGTCCAAAATCTTGACTTAAATTTGGAACAGACATTTGTCTCATGGAACGGGTGTTCCTTTTTAGGTCGCACAGAGTGTCAAGATTCCAAAAGTATGAACGATGTGATGGAACAACATCGTTCATGTGGAATGAGTTGGACGGACGGTTGTTCAACTTGGTTGTTTCTACTTTAGGAGCTTGTTTGGCTGAGCTTATGAAAATTAGCTTATAAGCACTTATAAGCATTTAAAATTTAGGCAGTTACATGTTTGGTTAAACTACTTATAAGTGACTGATAAGTAGTTGACACGTTTGGTAAAATATGGCTTAGAAGTACATTTTATTATTAAAATGACTAAAAAAGGTACTACATTATTAAAAATAAAGGTATAGGATGGAATTTTAAAATTAAACAAGGGTAATGTGGTAATAAACTTGGTCAAAGTAGCTTATAAGCCAAAAAAAAAGTACCTTCCCCCCAACTTATTTCTTTTGGCTTGTAAGTCCAAAAAAATTATAAACAAGAAGGTCAACTTATTTTTAGAACTTATAAACTCAAACAAACACCCCTAGATCACAAAGAATGTCTAGCTGCGAATGTGTGTTAGTCTCTTCAAATATCAGATATGCTTAGAACGGCTTGACGAATCTTTGATCATTCATTTTAGATATGAGTTTTAGCTTGACTAGATGCTTACTTCATTTTGGACAAAATTGTGAATGGCATCATGGAATGACGTTGTTCCAACTTGGAACGACTTGGCTGAGAGTTATTTTCTAGAAATAACTTATTGGAATGGGCGTGCCATCTACGTGAATGGTTGTTCCACCTAGAGAAAATGCATTTTCATTTTGGTTATGACTTATGTCACACCTTTACACATTTGTTAGTTCTTTTAAGCATTCTTTTGATTAGTGTTGTCACATCAAAACACACTAGGGCTCAACAAAGCCTTTAAGTGATGGGAAAGGTGATGCTCCCCAAAGATCAGAGTAAACTAAATCTAGAGGATCAGAGGCTCTAAATTTAGACCTAGGATAAACATATTGATAAAGATTTTCAACCTGATAATCTTTGTAAAAAGTTGTTAGAGTAGGTTCCTTAGAGCCAATCAATTTATCATAAATTGACTCTTATGTATCATATTTATTCATTAATAAAGGCAATTTTACTATATTGTGTAATTCATATGTAATTATATGTTGTGATAAATGTCCCTAGAATGGTAGAATAGTGACGAGGAAATCAAGTGTTTTAAATCTTGATGTGAGAACCCTATGAGTATTTATGGTGACTATTTTAGAAACGTCCGTAGCCTTAGTGTTATTCTAATTAAGGGCACAGATAATATAGTAAGACTATCATAATGTTGAATGACCATACCGAAAGGTAGTGACATATCTCACATGTTAAGGTTGTTTGGTGATAACCTGGTACAACGTGTGGGTGCTTGTTAAATGCAAGTTCATTGGACTAACCTATAAGGATTCCATGCAGATGGTAACCTTAATACCTCTAGAACAAATCCTTTAACAGATGGTGGTGCATGTGATCCTTAAACTTGAGATCACCAGAGCACCATGTGTACTTATTGGTGTGTTTGCCATTAACCCAACACAGTCTTTTTCTTATGACAATCAGAATGGTAGTGGTTGGCTATATTGAGAAGTACAATAAGGCTATGGTGGATCAACAAAAGATTCATTACTCTCAGATACGAGAAAGTTATCTCACCACGTAGTTTGGTCAAATGGTAACAACTAAAATATGTGGCCACAGTGGGATTGAGTTGTTGCTTAATCCAATTTTTATTTGGTCATTAATCCAATAACCAAACACCAAAATATCAAAGGGTACATTTGAAGTAGACACTATTTCTAAGCTTCAACCTTGATGGGATAACAGATGATGAAAGAATTAGATTGCATGGTAACCATATCGTTAACAGGTAACAATTCTTCATTGAATCTTTACTTGTTGGGTAGCCATGATACCTTTCAAGAAGCTAATCTTGGTCAATGTGTAGTGGGACGATTGATTGATGGTTAATTGTGATACTACTCATTGCCAACATGATAGGGAGCCTACAAGTCACACACATAAGAAGGGTTGAATATCAGAACACTTATTTGAATCAAAGAGGTAATTAAGGTTGAAAGGGTATTTTGGTCTTTTCGCAAGAAAATGGTAATTTGGTAATTTTGCCAGTTGTTGCCTTGTATATTTATTCATGAAATAAAATAAACAAAATTACAAAATTATATTAAATAAAATAAAACTTGGTAAATATATATTCTAAGATGGATTAGGGTAAAACCTATTCCAACTTGGAATAGAATTGAATCCTATTCCTATTTGGAACAGGTTAAGTGTGAATATAAAAGCACACTTAAATTTTAGGTTTTGTGAGTGAAAAAAAGAGAAAATAATATTCTCCCAAAAACCCTAACCATCCCTTTCATTGGATTACTAAGCCAATAATTGTTCAGTCTAACAATTGAACATATCCTTGATAGTTTTGGATTCTCTTTCATGTTGATATCATTCGTGCAACTCTATTCTTGAGTTGAGAAGTGAATGAATCAAAAGAGAAGGAGTAGTCAATGTTGGTAAATTCTCCTAAAACCTTGTATGGGTTTTTTTATTTACATATAAACAAAATATAATTGTTACCTTGATCATGGGATTTAAAGAAATTATTATAACTTTAAATTGTATTTCGCTATGATTTCATTGAATAATTCCTTACAAAAGTAAGGTCATTTTAAACAGAGTGAAAGATATTTACAAAATTCAAAATATTTGTAAGAACAGTTGCATTTGGATGACCTAATCTTTTATGCCATGTCATAGTATCAGTTTTCATAGTAGGAAATGACTGAAAATCACTATTTTTATTGGCAATAGCAACATCAGTACAAGTAGATACAAAAACAGCTAACTGATCATCGATATCACTAGTATAGTGCAACATAGTATTAAGATATTCAGATTCATTTGTGTCTTTACATAAACTTGAAGGTGTAGGCAAGACATTTATTTGATGAACTAGCATGTGAAAACATATAAGCTAATTGGAAGAAGGACTGAGTGAGCTGACAGATGCATTTGTGGTTGAATAAGATGATGTTGGTAGAACTTGAAGTTGACACAAGCCAACTACTCTCCTTGAAGAAAATTTGTTTTGGAATACTTGTCCTTAACCACATAGTAATTAGCAAAAAATTCAAAAATGACATTATTGTCTCTAGTAAATGATAAGAGTTTGAAAATATGTGTCTAGTTAGTGATTTATTTAGATTATTTGTGGGAAAATTAGTTTAAATTATGAAATTTGAGTTAATTATTTCATAAATAACTTTTATGGGATCAAAAGTGTATTTTGAGTATTTTCAGGTCATAAAAGATATTCGAAAGAAGCATAATGTTGGTGACTGAATAGGTGATGGCTAGGAACAAAAGGATCAAGAATGGGAGTTGAAACGAGAAAGTTATGGTGCTTTACAGATGAGATTCGAATCTTGGAATTTCTTCAAGGATGAACATGCTTCAGTGTTTTGATAGTAACTTGAGCTATAGAACTCGAAATGGGATGATTCTTGTGTAGCAACAGATACATATCCCTAGCCAGATCCATTCTCGGATTCTCATGAGTGTGATTCAACAGAGTCTTCTGCTCGTGATCGATAGCTTGATGAATATGATCCCCGTGCTCGAGAGGCAGATCCAAAGCCAGTAGCTTACCTAGGACATCCTTTGCTCTAGCATATCTATCAGATAGTAGGTCTGTTAGCTGATTCGGAAGATTCTCTCTGCGAGTCTTTTTCGAAGTTTACTTCCTTACTATGCTTTCAGTAAAGTAAGGAATATATAGTATATAGTGTGTAGTAAGGGATCTTTATAGGTAGCCATTCTTTACTGAACTCAACCCAAGCAATGCCCAAAAGTCCCATGTCTTTCTTGGTCTAACCTGCGATTTCCGTCTTACTGAATTGGGATAGTCAGAGTCAATCTCTCTTTTTTTGGGGGGGAGCAGAGCAGTCAAAGAATGAAGCAAAGGAATGATTGTTCTAGAATGGTTTTATCCTTGTAACATACTCTTCTAGTTTGTCTACATCAAAAGTTGGTAGATTGGTCCCTATAAGAATAATGACAGTTTTTTTGTCCGTGTTGGTTCTGGAATGAAAGATATACAAGAGAAAGAAAAAGGCAGATATCAAATAATCTATCCCTCAGCGACGACACTTCCAGAGTTGCGAGCCGTGGGCTTACTGACTCACAAACACCTGTCTTCCACGGGATTACCTTATCAAATTCTGAATATTTTGGACTGGTTGGATGGGAAGAATGATCGCAGCAACGATGGGGATCAGGTCTGTATGGGCTGTGTAAAGCCTGGTTTGAATTTTATTTGTTTTAATGCATTAAAATTTTTCTTGTTTGATCCAAAAACCTAGCGCTATAAATAAAAGTCTTTAGTTAGTTTTAAGAGAGATAGGAAAGAGAGAAGATTAGCCACTCTTTGGAGATTAGAATTCTTGGAGTTTTGGTTCACCAATTAGAGAAGTTTTTCTATTTTCTTTCTTGTACTCATGTTATTCAATACAATGGTTGTTTTTAGTACTAAAAGTGTGAACTAAATATCTCTTTTAGGGCTAAAGATGCAGCCAATTTATGAATATGTATGGATTTTATTATTGTTAATTTTAGTTGAGCATTGTTCTAAGTTTTATTATTGCACATAATGCTTTCAATTCTTATGGATCTAGGAGTTGAATGATTTTATGGATTAGGTTGAGATGGAGAAATGAAACCTTATTAGTTTAAGGTAATAAAATCATAGATTGAGTGAACGCCTGAGATAGGTTACCGCAATCAGTGCGACTATGGTAAATTCCATAAAGCTTAATGATCTCTTAGCTTCTATATCCATTTTAGAGATATTTTGGGTTGTTGATTAAGGGTTAATCTAGTAATTTTTCAAGAGCAAATTATCAGAATATTAGGGAATTTGGCCTTTAGAATAAACTTAATTAGGTTAGCAATACTTGTTAATGCACATGATTAAATTGGTGTGAAATATGTGCCCTAGGTTTAGTCTTATTGATTTTTAACTAAAGTTTTGATAATAATTATGCTATTGTTTACTTTTTAATTTGCTTTACTTTTAGTATTTCTTTCTTAAGGAATCTAATTAATCAAATAGTAATAAGATATGTTTGTTTGGTACTTGGTAGTAACAGTTCTCTTGGGATTCGACACTCATTACTCGAGCTTTATTACTTATGCGATTTCGTATACTTGCGAATACCCTGTCAGTGAACATAAAAATGCTTAACAAATTATTTGTGATATGAAGGAAACATAGTACATTTTTAAGATAAAGAGACCTAGAGTAATTTGTGCAAGGTAAAAAGTAAAACTAGTACGAGATATAGGAAGCAACTTACCATTTCCAACCTGAAGTTGTTCAACACTTGTGTAGTTGGAGTTCGCTATCAACTGAGACAGGTCTAAAGTAATGTGATATGTGGCTCTAGAGTAGTGTTGAGAATTTCTGCAGTATAAATTGTGCTTCAGGTCTAAAGTAATTGAGATAGCAATTCAAAGCTAGGTGACTTTGTCTTGCCATAAACTTGGCATATAAACTTGCCTTTGCCTTTACCTTTACCTCTTCCTCTGCCACCAGAGAAGTGTTGAGAATTTCTAAGGAACTGAATTCATAAACTGATTGTGACTAATACCATGTGATTGAGTACCAATAGGTTAAGAGGTAAAATTAAGAGGTTGTAGCTCAGGAATTTGTACAGTAGTATTGTTATAATAGGACTGACCAAACATATGCTTCTTACTTGCAATATCGAATGAAAGATAAGCAATATTTGTAGAACTTTCATGAAATTCAACATTCACAACTGAATTTGCTTTTTCCAAACGAAGTTCATACTTCTGCTGTATAAATTGTGCTTTTTACACAAATATAGGATCTAATTTGACTTTAATTTAGATGTTATATTCATAAAAACAACACCATGTTCAGAGTCAAGACCATCCAGAATGCAATTCAAAAGCTCCTCACCAATAACCACAATACCACTAGTAGATAAATTCTTAGAAAAACCTTTCATTTTGATAGGAGAATCATGAATATTAAGATTGTCTTTTCTAGTGGTTTGTAACAAATTTCTAACATGTAAGTTTTTGCCTTTGATTCAGTAAAAAAATCATTTTCAAAAGTAAGCCAAATATCAATTGAATATTGACATTTAGCAATTATTGTAAACATTGACTCCGAGATAGAAGCAAGTAACCAGCTTACTAGGAATTTGTCAATCTTCTTCTAAAGCATATGTTTTGGATTATGTTTCTTCACCATTGTTGATTCTGAGCTTGAACTCTCTAATTTAACCTTGATAAGCGGAGTAGGACAGGGAACCAATCATGTATGATGATCCTCTAATTCATGCAATCCAACAGCAAAGAGAATTTGAGATTTCTATAATCGATGGTTATCCCTTGTCAATTTTGGCAAAATCAATGGAAGGTTTGAAGAGAAAATTGATTGAGAATTCATGAGATTTGTTGAATCAGTAGCACAATCAAAACTTGAATTTTTCTCTAGAGTGTTCGGAATAGAAGAAAATGTAGGAAAATTGACCATCTTGACGCTTGTCGGTGGCTCTGATACCATGCAAATTGATGCTAAGAACAGAGAAAATCAAGAGTCGAGGTTTTCGGAAAAATGGTTTTCATTACTGATTTGAGATAAGTGAGTAAAACATTTTACACAATTTGAGAAATAGAGAGGTAACGGAAGACTAACTGAAACTTTAACTAAATAAACATAGACTTAATGACCAACTGTTTTAGAACCAAGACTTAATTGACTAACTATTTTAGCTTATAACTCTACAACATGTATACATCATTTACGGTTAATATTTTCTTTCTTCTTTGATTAACTACCATGTTAATTAATTGGTTGTGAAACTTTCCCACAAGTTTAAGGGGAATTTATCATTTCTTTATTTTAAAGAGTTCCTATAGATTCATTAATCGGTAAATGGCATGTTATGACAAAAATAATAATAATAATAATTGCACCGATAAAGAAAAAACAAACCAACGTTGCCTTCTAAGTGAATGACTTTAAGAGCAAGAGAGGAAGAAACAGAATCAAGCTGCAGCTTTCTGGAAATTCATTAACTGGATCAGTTACAAGAGGTGGCTAATTTATATGATGTTGGAACCTGGGAAGCTGAGTTTTAAACTCTAAGTTTTTAGACTTTACAAAAGACACCCCATATCAGTACCAAACATATAAATTCTAAAGAATTACAAAACACACCCCACTGTACTAATATTGTAACGCCCTCCTTGAGGTACGTACTTTAGTTTTGCTGCCTTGCTTAAATATTTATTGATTCAGTTTCAATTGAGTTTGTATGTTGTCATGGTATGTTGAGTTGGTTGAATGGTTGCCTTGAGATTGGTTGAGTTTTGGTGAAGTTTGGAAATCCAATCTTCGTTGGGGCGAAGAAGAAGCTTCGCCGCGGCGAGGAGGAGCTGCACCCACGGGTAGGTTACGCCACTGTTTGGCCACGGCGAGAGAAAATTCTTCGCGCGGCGCAGGCCTAATAAAAAGTTTCTTGAGTTTTCTAGAGAATTCTTCATTTGGGGCATAATGACCATTCTACCCCTAATTAGTAGGAATAGTGGGGAGTAAAATGTAAGGAAATTAAGTAGAGAATGTGTTGGTAATAAGGGTGTATTTGCAAAGAATCAAAGGATATGGATGGAACTTCCAAGGAAGAGTAAGTGTAAAATTGGAAATGATAGTTATAATATGAGCTAAAAAGGGTTAAGTGAAATAAACCCTTCATTTTGCATCCATTCCACCGCCATATCCATTCTCTAATTTCTCTCAATCTTCCATTCAATTTTCCTAAGATTTCTAAGGGAATTAAGAGAGCTTTTGAGTAATTTTGAGTAGAGATTTCATCTAAAGCATCCTAAGGTAAGGATTCTTGCTTTAGATGTGAGTTTTGCTTATGGTTATATTGAAGTCTTATATTGTTATTATTGTTCTTGTTGTTGTTTTAAGTTGAAGAGAGAAGACAAGACAATAAAGGAAAGGAAAAGTGCTAGAGAAGTCACTTTTTCACAAGGTAAGTAAATCCAACCAAGTTGAGTTTTGAATAAGCTTTTGAGTAGAGATTTATTTTAACTATGTATGTATATGTTATACCTACTGAAAAATTGAGATGAGATGCGTGCTTAGTCCTAGTTGTTAGGTATGATTAAATTATGAGAAGTGTTTTTAATGTGTGATGAGAGAGTGAAATTGAGTTGAAGTTGGAGGAGTTGTGTATGAATATTTTTGGGAGTGTTTTCTTTGGCAGGAATTATGATTGTATGAGGGAGTTTTCCTTCCATTTTGGATGATTAAAGAGAAGAGTAGAGTTATAGATAAGTAGAGTTTTGTTATGCACATGAGTTGTTTGAGGAAATGCCTAGGTGAAATCTGCCCTGTCACAACCGTCACTTTCTGAGTAAATTTTGGGCATCTTACGGATTGAACTGGGCTGAGACCAAAACATAGAAGTTATATCCCTATTTCTAAGCTTTAAAACGAGATCAAAATCGTAACAATCCGAGGAGTATAACGCAAGTTATGATCTTTTTAGTGTGACCTGTGTAGAATGACTGTTTTGAGGAAGTCTTGTATTTGGCATTTCATAAGTGCATAAGTGAGCATGAGCTATCCATATGCATTTTTATGCACTTAAGCAGTAGCTTGAGACATAGTAGAGAATTTTGAGTATAAGCTACTTTAAGAGCTAAGAAAGAGAGAGAATGAGCATTAGAGAGCTAAGAGAAAGAGAGAATATAGTAGGTTGTGCGATGGGGAACCCGTGAGTAATGGGTAGAGTATTCCCGTATGTACGCCGCATTGAGAGAGCAGCATGAGTATGAGAGACAGAAGTGGTGTAGCCCATGAGAGTGCATGCGGATGAGGGCTATACCCGAGTACCCGAGAGAGAGATTATTCGCTCACATGGCCAAGGGTTCCGAATCCATGCATAACCGAGTCCGATCAGCTAGAATGAGTAGAGGTCACGTAGAGTGGGAGCGAGTCCCGGCCATGCCCCCGGTAAGATGGGGCCGTGACTTACTAAAGAGTTATTAGAAAAGAGTTCTAAGAAAGAGAAAGAGAATTAGAGAGAGACAGTTACAGGGATAGATGCGTAGAGGATTTACTTACTAAGCATTAGTTGTGCTCACCCCGTTGTTTTTCATGTTTTGCAGGATCTAGGTGAGGACACGGTCCGATGGGCGTCGGTAAGCGAAGGGATATGGCTACTCTGTCCACTTTGTTTTGATGTTTTGTACATGATACAACTTTTTGTATAAAGAATGTATATATTTAATAAAAGAAAAATTTGGGCCCAACCTTTTATACTACTTTATGTGTATTTTATTATGTACATGTTTTATGAGTATTTGAGTAGAAAGCGGCTATTACATTTTTGGTATCAGAGCCGAGATTTTGGGATTTGACAGTGTGCCATTCTCATCGCCATGACGTCCGATAGTCGACTGTGTAAGTTAATTCTTTCCTTACTTTAAGTGTGTTCTTAAATTGATCAAGTATGGTTGTTTTGTAGATGAGGCGTAGTAACAGGAGAAAGGGTAAGAGTGTGTTGAACGAGGGAGAATCCTCTAACCCACCCAAACCAACTCCCCCTAACCTTGACAAGACGATGATTCGAACAATTGTACAGCAGGTATTGGTGGAGAGTCAAGGAAGAGTTGGTCGGGGAGGAGGCCGAGACCCACGTAGAACCGCCCACAAGACCAGAGCGAGAAGGGCCGGTACCTCAGACAGTATAGACTCGGGTTGATCCGATTCAGGGGCTTGCAAACCAACATCAGCCGCCAGCGTTTAGGGGTACTAGGGACCCGTTAGAAGCAGAAGAGTGGTTTAAGTCCGTAGAGCGGACAGCGGCACTATTTCCTATGAATGATAGAGAGAGGATCAGATATGCCAGTTTCTTATTTAAGGGAGATGCCCGAATATGGTAGGAATTAATGGAGGAGACTCATGATATGGCCTCGATGACCTGGGAAGAATTCAGACGATTGTTTGAGGTCGAATACCGAACAGAAGATCGAGTACATGAGAAAGTCTAAGAGTTTATTCATCTGAAGCAGGGGACTAGTACTGTGAAAGAATATTCAGTCAGATTCAACTCTCTCGCTCGTTTTGCACCCGAAATAGTGTATACACCGGAATTAAGGAGAGATAAGTTTGTGCAAGGGTTAAGATCAGATATTGCCCGAGATGTTATGACAGGAGCCGAGCCCCCTCATACCTACAGTGAAGCTCTAGCAAGGGAGGGCTTTGGGCGGCGAGATCTATGTAAACAAATATCGCGTGAAGGGTTATCTCCTGGTACCCCGTGAACCATCCACTACCTTACAGAGGGAGAGAGTAGATGTTACAAGGAACAGAGATGTAAGGGCCAAGAAGAAGTTTCAACCCAAGAGGAACAGGAGAGACTGGCAGAACAAGCGGCCCAGGACAGAAAGGTTTCCCATTGTGCTAAATGTGGGAGGAACCATTCAGGAGAGTGTTTGAGGGATAGAAATGTATGTTACAGGTGCCGAAAGCCAGGGCATCTGATGAGGGATTGTAAAGTTTCCCTTTCATCAGCTCCTCTTCCACCTGTGGCTCAGACTTCTAGAGGTACCAATGCTAGAGTTTTTACAGTGGCACAAAGTGAAGCCGAGGCCAGTCCATCACCTATAACTGGTCAGTTGTTATTTCATGCTGTTTCCTTATATGCTTTAATTGATTCTAGGGCTACCCATTCTTTTATTTCTCATGGAATGATCGAGAGATTAGGTTTGAAACCTATTAGAGTGAGTCAACCTATTAAGATAGAGTTACCTGATGGAGTGAGTGTGTTGACTCAAGAAATGTTATTGGGAGAATCCGTAGTGATCCATGGATGAGAGTTAGTAGTTGATTTAATAGTTTTTGATATGCCTGACTTTGATGTGATATTGGGCATGAATTTCCTAGGGAGGTATGGAGTAGAGATTGATTGTCGGAAGAAGAAAGCGAGATTTAATCTCGATAGTGGAGATAAATTTAGTTTTGGAGAGGGTCATCAGTTGAGTATGTTGATTAGTAGAGTAAAAGCTAGAAAGATGTTGAGGAAGGGGTGTTCTGGATATATTGCTCATGTAGTACAGAGTGGTGATGTTCCACAGCCAGATATTCAGAGGGTGCTGATAGTTCGAGAATTTTTAGATGTGTTTCGGAAGACTTACCAGGGTTTGCCACCGGAAAGAGATTGAGTTTAGTATTGAACTAGCACCAGAGACACCTATATCTAAAGCCCCTTATCGAATGGCCCCGTGAGCTTCGGGGAATTAAAGAAGCAACTCCAAGAGCTTTTAGATAAAGGTTTTATCTGACCAAGTCATTCTCCCTGGGGAGCACCAATTCTATTTGTTAAGAAGAAGGATGGGGCACTATGAATGTGTATTGATTACAGAGAGTTGAATAAGGTGACAGTAAAGAATAAGTACCCGTTACCTCGAATAGATGATTTGTTTGATCAGTTGAAGGGAGCAGCAGTATTCTCCAAGATTGATTTGAGGTCAGGGTACCATCAGGTAAGAGTGGTTGAGCAGGATATAGTGAAGACTGCTTTCCGTACTAGGTATGGGCACTATGAGTTTGTAGTGATGCCGTTTGGCTTGACGAATGCCCCAGCCGTTTTTATGGACTTGATGAATAGAGTATTCTATGACTGTCTAGATCAGTTCATCGGGGTATTCATTGACGATATTCTGGTTTATTCCAAATCGAGAGAAGAGCATGAAGAACATTTGAGAATAGTGTTGCAACGGTTGAGAGAAAGGCAGTTGTACGCTAAATTTTCTAAGTGTGAGTTTTGGCTCGACCAAGTAATATTTCTAGGCCATACTGTGTCTAAGGAGGGGATTTCGGTAGACACGAGTAAGGTGAAGGCAATCCTTGAGTGGCAGAGGCCAAAGATAGTAAAAGAGGTCAAAAGTTTCTTAGGCTCAGAGGTTACTACGGCACGATTTGTTGAGGGTTCGCCCTACTTGGTAAATTTCCATTGGACAGCTCTTACCAAACAGAAGACTCCTTTTATATGGTTAGAAGCTTGTGAAGAATGTTTTTAAGAGTTGAAGAAGAGGTTAACATCAGCTCCAGTGTTAGTGTTACCACAAGAGGGTGTAGATTATGACATTTATACGGATGCCTCTTTGCAAGGACTTGGTGCTGTGTTAATGCAGTTAGGTAGGGTGATAGCATATGCCTCTCGGTAATTGAAAGAGTATGAGATGAGATACCCTACGCATGATCTAGAACTGGCAGCAGTGGTTTTTGCTTTAAAGATTTGGAGGCATTATCTTTATGGTGCCAAGAGTAATATCTACACCGGTCATAAGAGTTTAAAGTATTTCTTTACTCAAAAGGAGTTGAATATGAGACAGAGAAGGTGGTTAGAGCTGGTTAAGGATTATGAATGTGAGATCAAGTATCAACCAGGGAAAGCCAACGTAGTAGCCGATGCCTTGAGTAGAAAAGCTTATTTGTCCCGGCTCACTAGGCAGAAAGAGTTGGTAGAAGAGTTTTGCAGAGAGCAGATCGAAGTGATTCCGGGAAGGATTGCCAGGTTAGAGATTCAGTCTACTTTGTTAAAGGAAGTTAGAGAAAAACAAGTGGCTGATGAGTGGTGTCAGAAAGTAGTGCAACAAGTGCTTGAGGGCAAGACAGTGGAGTTCCATATAGTTGATGGTGTCCTCTATTTCCGAAATCAGTTGTGTATTCCTCCGAATAATGAGATGAAAAAGAGAATTCTTTTAGAGGCTCATGACACACCGTACACTGCTCATCCTGGAGCAACCAAGATGTACCAAGATGTAAAGAGAGGTTATTGGTGGCCAGGTATGAAGAAAGACATAGCAGAGTTTGTAGCTAAATGTCTAATATGTCAACAGGTGAAAGCAGAACACCAAAGGCCGTCAGGATTGCTTCAGCCACTTAGTATTCTGGAATGGAAATGGGAGAGTATTTCAATGGATTTTATCACAGGTCTCCCTAGGGTACAGAGAGGTTATAATGCTATATGGGTGATTGTGGATAGATTAACTAAGTATGGATTTTATCACAGGTCTCCCTAGGGTACAGAGAGGTTATAATGCTATATGGGTGATTGTGGATAGATTAACTAAGTCCGCCCATTTTTTTCCAGTAAAGGAGAGTACTACCTCAAATCAGTTGGCTCAAATTTATGTGAAAGAGATAGTCAAGTTACATGGTGTACCCAAGATCATAGTGTTAGAGAGGGATTCTAGATTTGTTTCAGCTTTTTGGGTGAGTTTACAGAGGAATTTGGGTACCCGTTTGGCATTCATTACTGCCTATCATCCTCAGACGGATGACCAAATAGAGAGAACAAATCAGGTGCTCGAGGATATGTTGAGAGCTTGCTGTATGGATTATAGAATGTCCTGGCATGAAATGTTACCTTTGGTGGAGTTTGCCTACAATAACAGTTATCAGTCTACGATTAAGATGGCGCCTTACGAGGCTTTGTATGGTAGACGATGCAAGTCTCCACTACATTGGGATGAGATCTGTGAAAAAGATGAGTTGAGTACCGCTCTTGGGCCAGAGATGACTTAAAAGATGATAGAGGATGTAAGATTAATCAGGAACAGAATGAAACAAGCCCAAGATCGACAGAAAAGTTATGTCGATTTAAAGAGGAAAGAAGTGGAGTTCTAAGCGGGTGATAAGGTATTTTTGAGAGTTTCCCCCTATAAACGAGTAATGCGCTTCGGGAACAAAGGGAAGTTAGCACCGAGATTCATAGGTCCATTTGAGATATTGCAACGAGTGGGTAAAGTTGCCTACAGACTGGCACTTCCACCTAGTATGGACAAGGTGCATGATGTGTTCCATGTCTCATTGCTACGAAAGTATGTAAGTGATCCCTCCCATATCCTGAGTATAGAGGATGTTGAGTTAGCAGAGAACCTTGTGCATGAGGAACGTCCAGTACAGATTCTAGATCGAAGGATTAAAGAACTTCGAAACAAGAGTATTCCGCTAGTGAAGATTCTTTGGAGGAATCACAAGGTAGAAGAAGCGACATGGGAGATAGAACAAGACATGCAGAATCGCTTCCCGGAGTTATTCGTGTGAATTTCGGGGACGAAATTCTTTTAAGGGGGGGAGAATTGTAACGCCCCGCATGAGGCACGTACTTTAGTTTTGCTGCCTTGCTTAAATATTTATTGATTCAGTTTCAATTGAGTTTGTATGTTGTCATGGTATGTTGAGTTGGTTGAATGGTTGCCTTGAGATTGGTTGAGTTTTGGTGAAGTTTGGAAATCCAATCTTCGCTGGGGCGAAGAAGAAGCTTCGCCGCGGCGAGGAGGAGCTGCACCCACGGGTAGGTTCTACCCTGTTTCGCCGGGGCGACAGAAAATTCTTCGCCGCGGCGACGAGCCTAATAAAAAGTTTCTTGAGTTTTCTAGAGAATTCTTCCTTTGGGGCATAATGACCATTCTACCCCTAATTAGTAGGAATAGTGGGGAGTAAAATGTAAGGAAATTAAGTAGAGAATGTGTTGGTAATAAGGGTGTATTTGCAAAGAATCAAAGGATATGGATGGAACTTCCAAGGAAGAGTAAGGGTAAAATTGGAAATGATAGTTATAATATGAGCTAAAAAGGGTCAAGTGAAATAAACCCTTCATTTTGCATCCATTCCACCGCCATATCCATTCTCTAATTTCTCTCAATCTTCCATTCAATTTTCCTAAGATTTCTAAGGGAATTAAGAGAGCTTTTGAGTAATTTTGAGTAGAGATTTCATCTAAAGCATCCTAAAGTAAGGATTCTTGCTTTAGATGTGAGTTTTGCTTATGGTTATATTGAAGTCTTATATTGTTATTATTGTTCTTGTTGTTGTTTTAAGTTGAAGAGAGAAGACAAGACAATAAAGGAAAGGAAAAGTGCTAGAGAAGTCACTTTTTCACAAGATAAGTAAATCCAACCAAGTTGAGTTTTGAATAAGCTTTTGAGTGGAGATTTATTTTAACTATATATGTATATGTTATACCTACTGAAAAATTGAGATGAGATGCGTGCTTAGTCCTAGTTGTTGGGTATGATTAAATTATGAGAAGTGTTTTTAATGTGTGATGAGAGAGTGAAATTGAGTTGAAGTTGGAGGAGTTGTGTATGAATATTTTTGGGAGTGTTTTCTTTGGCAAGAATTATGATTTTATGAGGGAGTTTTCCTTCCATTTTGGATGATTAAAGAGAAGAGTAGAGTTATAGATAAGTAGAGCTTTGTTATGCACATGAGTTGTTTGAGGAAATGCCTAGGTGAAATCTGCCCTGTCACAGCCGTAACTTTCTGAGTGAATTTTGGGCATCTTACGTATTGAACTGGGCTGAGACCAAAAAATAGAAGTTATAGCCCTGTTTCTAAGCTTTAAAACGAGATCAAAACCGTAGCAATCTGAGGTGTATAACGCAAGTTATGGTCTTTTTAGTGTGACTTGTGCAGAATGACTGTTTTGAGGAAGTCTTGTATTTGGCATTTCATAAGTGCATTAGTGAGCATGAGCTATCCATATGCATTTTTATGCACTTAAGCAGTAACTTGAGACATAGTAGAGAATTTTGAGTATAAGCTACTTTAAGAGCTAAGAAAGAGAGAGAATGAGCATTAGAGAGCTAAGAGAAAGAGAGAATAGAGTAGGTTGTGCGATGGGGAACCCGTGAGTAATGGGTAGAGTATTCCCGTATGTACGCCGCATTGAGAGAGCGGCATGAGTATGAGAGAGAGAAGTGGTGTAGCCCATGAGAGTGCATGCGGATGAGGGTTATCCCCGAGTACCCGAGAGAGAGATTATTCACTCATATGACCAAGGGTTCCGAATCCATGCATAACCGAGTCCGATCGGCTAGAATGAGTAGAGGTCACGTAGAGTGGGAGCGAGTCCCGGCCGTGCCCCCAGTAAGATGGGGCCGTGACTTACTAAAGAGTTATTAGAAAAGAGTTCTAAGAAAGAGAAAGAGAAAGAGAATTAGAGAGAGATAGTTACGGGGATATATGCATAGAGGATTTACTTACTGAGCATTAGTTGTGCTCACCCCGTTGTTTTTCATGTTTTGTAGGATCTAGGTGAGGACACGGTCGGATGGGCGTCGGCAAGCGAAGGGATATGGCTACACTGTCCACTTTGTTTTGATGTTTTGTACATGATACAACTTTTTGTATAAAGAATGTATATATTTAATAAAAGAAAAATTTGGGCCCAATCTTTTATACTACTTTATGTGTATTTTATTATGTACATGTTTTATGAGTATTTGAGTAGAAAGCGGCTATTACAAATATGCTCCCTTAAACTGGAGTACACTAACCATATCAGTACAATATTCTAGTGTGCTCCATTAAACTGGACAATACTAAAGCATATCAGTCCACTTATACTAATATGCTCCCTTAAACTAAACTATATACCAGATTTATATATATATATAATAGCAGCATATTATCTTCATTATTTGTACTTTGACATTCCAATCTTAGCACCATAGTAGCAAAGAATAGCAACTTAGAATCTCAGCGGCAGAACAACAAAAATAGCAACTTAGAATCCCAGCAACAAGACAACAAAAACAATAGCTTAGAATCTCGGCAATAGAATAGCAAAAAACTTAGAATCTTAGCAACAAAACACTAGCAGCGTAGCATAAAAGATAGCAACTTAGAATCTAAGCAGCAGACTAGTAATCTTAATGTAGAGATTAGCAATCTCAATGGCAGAGCAATGTATCTGTGTGCAGAGCATCAACAACATTATTACCAGATCATTAATCATAGTAGTAGCATAGCATCAATGAACCAAAAAAAAAAAAAAAAGACTCCCTTAAATTGGAGAGTACTACAGCAAAGCATTAACTAACACATTATCAACAACAACCAGACTCCTCCTAAAGAACACTACTTTCCTCCTTAGAATGAGTATTAGAGATAACATTCAACTTTTCTCTTAAACACTGAAACCTTAAACTGAAGAATACTACAGCAGAGCATTAACTAACACATTATCAACATCAACCAGACTCCTCTTGAAGAACACTACTTTCCTCCTTAGAATTAGTATTAGAGATAACATTCAACTTTTCTCTTAAACACTAAAACCTAATCCTAGGCAGTGCCTTGGTTAAAATATCAGCAACTTGGTACTGAGTGCCAACATATTGAACCACTAATCTCTTCTCGTCTGCTAACTGTCTAACATAATGCATATCGATTTCAATGTGCTTTGTTCTAGCATGGAACCCAGGTTTGGATGAGAGAGCTCCAACATTCATATTGTCGCACCATAAAACTGGAGTTGTGTTGATACTTATACCAAGTTCTTGAAATAAATGCTTAATCTAAATCAATGCAGTGACTGCTTGACAAGGAGCTCTATATTTCGCTTCAGTCGAAGATAATGAAACCACCTTTTGTTTTCTAGAGCTCCATTGCACTAAATTGCCCCCAAGGAAGATACTATAACCACTTGTAGATCGTCCATCACTTACATCACTAGCCCAATTAGCATCTGCATAACTTTCAAGCATAAAATCTGACCATTCTTTAAACAAAAGTCCATGCTTCAAGGTACCCTTGATGTACCGCATGACTCTTTTGTAGGCAGTCCAGTGAGCAATAGTAGGAGCCTGAAGGAACTGACTCAACCGATTGATTGAAAAGGCTAAATCAGGCCTGGAATGTGTAAGATACTATAAGCCTCCTACAATACTTCTGTAGAGAGAAGGTTCTTCAAAGAAGGCAGTATCTTCTTTGCCAAGTTTGACTCTTATGGCCATAAGGGTATGACAAGGTTTACACTCACTCATGCCAGCCTTGATTAAAAAATCCTAAGCATACTTAGATTGAGTAAGTAGTAAGGTTGAGGTACTCATTTGGACTTCAAATCCAAGGAAGTATTGTAAGGAACCAAGGTGCTTCAAGGAAAATTGTTGATTCAAATCTTCAATTATTTTGGTAATGAGTGTAGAGTCGGTCCCTGTGATGAGGATATCATCTACATATACCAAAAGATATATAACCTGACTATCATGTTTGAAGACAAGGAGACTAGTATCTGACAATAAATTGGTGAATCTCCAACCAACAAGGGTTGTTTTCAACTTGTCAAACCAAGCTCTAGGAGCTTGTTTTAGCCCTTATAAAGCTTTGTTGAGCTTACATACATATTGAGGACAAGTAATATCCAAGAACCCCTCAAGTTGCCACATAAAAATAGTTTTCATGAGATCACCATTAAGGAATGTGTTGTTCATGTCAATTTGTTGGATATCTATTGATGATGCAGAGCGAAAGATAACATAATTCTGATGGTGGCAGGCTTGATGACAAGAGAAAAAGTGTCAAGGTAATCCAAGCCAAGGGTTTGTTGAAATCCCTTGGCAACTAGCCTTGCTTTGTATTTTTGCAAAGCCCCATCTGACTTGAGTTTAGTTTTAAATACCCACTTGCAACCTACTACGTTCATACTTGGGGAATAGGGAACTAAATCCCAAGTTTTGTTACGCAAAGAGCTTGGAATTCATCTGCCATGGCTACTTTCCATTTTGGAATTTTTAGTGCTTTTGAGGGAATTTTTGGTTTAGCTAAAATATGGCAAGTTGAGAGCAAAGCCTGACCTATAATGTTCTGAGATTGACCCTTGGAACGAGTTATCATAGGGTGACAATTGCTGGTTGAAGATGGATGGTGTGGTTTGGTGAAAGGCAGAACAACTTCAAGTTGTATGCCTCGGGAGGATTCATCATGTAAAATAGATTCTGAAGAGGCTTTATTAGCACGTAAAGAAGATCCTGGATTAGATTCTTCTATGGAGGATGTTGTACATGCACCAAAAATAACTGGGATGTTTTCAGTCAAATGGACAACCTCAGCTATACCATTTCCTCCCGGTGAGACATCAAAGACATGAGTTCGTAGTACACTAGGTTGCTGAGGGACATTAGAAACATCAGTTCATAGTGCACCAGGTTGCTGAGGACCATCTGTACCAAATGCATCTTATAATATTGCATCAGTAAAGGAATTACCATCACCATTAGTTTGTAGTTCAGTGGTTGATTCAAAACCAGCACATCTTGGCAGTGTCCAAGAAGAAGTAAATTCTCTAATTAAGGTGTGGATGAAAGCTCAGTAGATTCAACATTTTTAACCAAGTGACACATAAAACCTTCCTTAAAAGGAAAGGAAAACTCATTAAACTTAGCTTGTTTGACAATGTACAACTTCCCGGTAGAAGACAAGCACTTGTACCCTTTGTGAGAGGTGTTATGGCCTAAGAATACACAGACTTTAGTGTGATAGGATAACTTATGTCATTGATAGGGCATGATGAATAGATAACAGTAGTACCTAAAGACTCGAAACTCATTGTAATTAGGTTCTTGGTTAAACAGCTCCTGAAAGGGAGAGAAAGTACCAATGGTAGAAGAAGGCAACCTGTTGATAATGAACACAATTGTACTGAAAGCTTGCTACCAAAAACAAAGAGGCATGGCAGCATGAGCAAGAAGAGTCAGACCAAATTCAGTTACAATTCTGTGCCGCCTCTCTACCTTTCCATTCTGTTGATGGAGATAGGGACAAGGATTTCTAAACACAATCCCTTGTTCTTGTAAATACTTGCTGAATATTTTGAATTCCCCACCCTAGTCAGTTTGTGAACACTACAATCTAGTCTCAAATTGTCTCTCAACCAAAGTATGAAAGTGCTTGAAAACATTCAAGGCCTCAGACTTTAGTTTTAGTGGATAAATCCACATGTATCTACTAAAATCATCCACAAAAAGCATATAATACTTAAAACCTTTAGAGGAACGAATCGGTGCAGGACCCCACAAGTCAGAATAAACCATTCAAGAGAGCCATTAGTGCTAGATGCTAATAAAAGAAAAGAGGCTTGTTGCATTTTGCCGAATTGACAAGCTTCACAAAAGGACATTTTATTGCCAAAAGAACTAGCTACATTGACTTTATGCATTACATCCATTTAGACTCTTTTCACTTGGGTGACCCAAACGAGCATGCTATAGACTAGTAAGTTTTTCTTTTACACTAGAATTATTAGAAACCATACATGAAGCTGAAGTCACATTTATTCTAGAACAATCACTAACATTTATTGTAACACTATCTTTATTAGAAGAAGCATCAGCATAACATTGAATTGATGTTACTGTGGGAGTTTCCACCGAGGCAGTGGATACAATAAGTACAGATGCAACAGTTGTGGTAGCAGCATGTGAGGTTGAGGATGATGAGATAAAAGCTAAACTAACTGTGGGAAGAGAGACTTGCAATTGATATAGGCCATCCTTTAAGGATCCTCGGAGAGCACCATCTTAGTGAACTTATCCTTTATAAGACAACAATCACAATGAAATTCCACTATTACATAATTATCTCTAGTAATATGAGAAATGCTTGATACATTTTTTGCAATATGTGGAAAACACAACATTTTCCTAAGATGTAATAGCCGAGGACAAGTAGTAGAGGGTAGTAAGGATTCACCTGTATGTGCATGGGCACATTTTGGCCATTTCTAACTTAAACTATGGAGCCTCCTTAATAGTTGTCTTTTACTACCAGATTTGTTGCATCAACAGTCATATGGTTTGTGGCTCCTAAGTCCACATACCAGGTTTGGTCAATGAGCACTTGGGGAGTGGCAACTGGTATATTTGAAGAGATTGCTATTGTAGACACTGTGGAAGAGTGCCCACGTCTGGAACAGCACTGGAGCTAGGAACTGCAGTAGTAGAATGAGCAGAAAAACCAGGTTGCTAATTCACATTTTGTTGAGAGTGAATATGTCCACTGTAACCAGTCATATTGTGCTAAGGTTGATTATGTCCAGCATATCCAGAAAAGACAGAATTAGCAAGATGAAAAACTGAAGTAAAGTTCTGTCTAGACTGATTTGTTATAATACTAGTCAAAAAAGCTTGAGCTGTTTGAGTTGGATCAGTAACTTGATGTTGAAAGGATTCTTGTGGAGTTAGCTAAGTGGCAAGATTGACAAACCCCTGAAAACCATGATCGAACCTATGTAGCATTGAAGGGCAGTATGCCCTCCTTTGCCACATACCTGACAAATAAGTCAAGATCGACCTTGCATTCCTTGGGGATTAAACATGAAGTTGGCAGAGGGAAGGAACTGTAAAGTGCCTGAAGACTGATGAAAATCAGGTTTGAAATTTGTTTGGTTCATATTATTACCGAAGAATGAAGGGACATTAGAACCTAGTGGTTGAGAACTAAAATTCTGGTGTTGCGATTCAAAATAAGTCTAATGTTGTAAAGGAAAATTAACCATCTATTGCGAGTGCAGGTTCTTAGTAGAATTAGTGTTTATATTGACATTTTGAGGGGTTAAAGCAGACTCATTAGAGACCTACTTGGCAGCCATTAAAGTTGAAGCCAATTGATCATGGTAATTAGTAAAGGAATTGTTCTGTTTTTCAAGTCTTATTTCATGCTTATGTAGCAAGAATTGGGCCTCTTGCAAAGTTGTTTGACTATTGGTTGCCATAAGATTAGCCACAACTGCATCATATTCAGGTCCCAACCCGTCCAAAATGTACAATAAGAGTTCTTCATCACTTATGAACACCACTCGAGGTTAACTCATCGCCTAGTTCCTTCATCTTTAGCACATAAACTTATACTAGTAGAGTCTTTCTTAGTTATTTGCAACATATTACGCAAATGTAAGGTTCTAGCTTTAGATACCGATTGAAAATGTAATTCTCATAGGTTCCAAATCTCACAAGAAGTGCCACATTTTGCTACATGACAAAACATAACTTTAGACATAGATGATAAGAGCCAACTTATCAAGAATTGATCAAACTTCATCCAAGCAAAGTACCTTTTCGAGTAAGAACAGCAAAGGACAACTCTTTTCTCCAGTCATGAAGCCATCAAGGCCATGAGAGGTCAAAGATGGGAGAATACGAGATCGCCAAAAGATATAGTTCTTCTCCTACAACTGTACTGAAATTGCTAGTAGAGTGGGAGGAAAGTTTGAATTGCTTGAAATGGCGGAGTCTTTTTCAATATTCATTGTTCTAGAAGTTAAATTAGCTAAATTAGTTAGAGAATTAGGATCAAAAAGCACCTTGACGTTGGTCTAGGGCTCTGATACCATGAATGACTTTAAGAGCAAGAGTGGAAGAAACAGAATCCAGCTGAAACTTTTTGGAGATTCATTAATTGAATCAGTTACAAGAGGTGGCTAATTTATTTAGAGCTGTTGGAATGAAACATAGAGTTTTAAACTCTAAGTTTTTAGACTTTACAAAAGACACCCCATATGAGTACCAAACATGTAAATTCTGAAGAATTGCAAAACACACCCCACTATACTAATACTAAGAAACTGTGGTTGTTCTTGTAAGTTTAAATTATTGTATTTCCTTGAATAATCCATCCAACATGTGCAGTTAGATTGCAAAGCAATGGTTCACCTATATGTATCACGCATTAAAAAAAACTCCAAGATAAGGATTTTTTTTCTTTGTTCCAATTATTATGTGTTCACAGGTTTTCAATGGTGAGGATTGATCATTGCCTTGAACAACCTATTGCCCATTAACTTCACTTTGTTTTTTCTCACTTTATGTATATCAAATAATTTGGTATTGCAACAATTCATCAAATTTCAATAGTTTATATGAAATGCCAAAGAACTATAATTTAGGGGCCGTTTGGATCGGGTTGATATTATATAACGGGGATAATATATTTTAAATTGGGTAGATAATCATGTTTGGTTGTTTTGTAAAAAAACATTCCTGGAAAAAATATGTCAAACAGTGCCAAATTGACGGTAAATCGCCGGGAATAATATTATCTGGGGGGAGGGTATTATTAAAATATTACTTCGGTAATCCAAATTTCTGTCCAATTTTGCCCCAAAATAGAGGACAATGTGGACAAAAATGTCCTTGCCTTTGTTAATAATTACAAAACACCCAATTTGCACAAGGAGCGGATTTGTCCTCAGTTTTTTTAATTTGTTGGACAAAATTGCCCTGCTTATTATCAATATTTTTTAGAAATGCCACGAAATATTGGTGTGCCCATGTTATCCTCATATATTTTCATATTGTGACCAATATGCCCTTTTATTTCACTAAAACTACAATATAAAAAGAGAAAAATTCTTAGTCCTAATACACATTTCGACCGAGACTTTGACCTAAACCTCCATCGCCGCCACTGGTCTTCTTCTTCTCAATCTCATTCGCGACTTCATCACTTTGATGGCCATTTTTTGGTAAGTCAAATGCCCTATTTCCATTTTGAGTTTGTTTTGTGTTTGTTAGTCTAAGATCTTGCTCTTGCCTCTGCCGTTGGTCGACCATCTTCGTCGTAGCACCTAGGGTCTTTGTCTCCATCTGTTTGATCTGGATAGCACTCCAATCGCCATTTCCGATAAGTCCCTCACCCTCTTTCCATTGTATTTTTCGTTTTCTATTTTGTTTGTGTTTGTTAGTCTAACTTCTCCCTCTTCCCTTTGCCGTTGGTCGACCATGTCTGTCGCAGCAACCTCGGGTCTTCGTCTCCATCCGTTTGCTCCCAACAAAAAATGCAATAGTTTTTTTTCGGAGTTTCAATAGTCTATGTAAATTTGTCAATAAATGACTTAACAATAAAATACTTGACTAAGATATAAGAAAAAGAATTTTGTTAATTGATCATTTGTTTTATTAACTAAACACATTAATTATTTATACCCAATAATTATCTAAAGGAC
The DNA here is from genome assembly GCA_026225825.1 of Pistacia integerrima. NCBI lineage: Eukaryota > Viridiplantae > Streptophyta > Magnoliopsida > Sapindales > Anacardiaceae > Pistacia > Pistacia integerrima. The sequence continues at coordinate 11,020,923 of CM047737.1, read as the reverse complement.
ATTTTAGTAAAATGTAATCAAGACATCTACTCTTACAGCCAACCAAACAGATTAATTAGTAATACAAGAAATCTTCCAAAGGGCATTCTAGTAAAAGGGCATTTTAGGACATATGTTATTACTATTAACCAAACACATTAATTATTGATACATCTCAATTGAGCCAAGCACAGTAATAATTTAAACCCAGTAATCTACAAAGTAATCTATTTTTCCGGTAATCATATTACTAAGATAAAAAAAATTATATGATCCAAACGCACCCTTAATACTATTGGAAATATATACTTTGACTATCACAGGTAGAAATTTGAAGGTAGAAGGAACCAACTTTGAGTCAATTCCTTAGTGAACTCATCAACATTGTTGTTTATTTATTTTACGCAGGTTGTTGTATTAATTAAAAGTTTGGTTGAAGCCATAAACAATTTCAGCTCACAACCAAAGTTGTCTAGCTTTCATGACACGGTCGATAGTTTTTTTTTTTTTTTTTTTGTTCTTCTTTCCTACCATTTTTTACTATGCTACTTATGAATTATCTTGAAAGAGATGTTGACTATAAGAAAACAAAACCCTAGCGCTTGTTCCCAATGTAGGTGGAGTAAATATTGTTCTCATATCAAGTTTGGAATATTATATATCTATCTTTCACTAATTAATCACTATCACATGTGTCCCTTGGTTACAAACAAGGATTCGATAACCTTGAACACAGAAAATCATCAATGAATACTACTACTCATACAAAGTAATCTTATAAAAATTTACATAAAAAATGACGTGTCAAAAAATAAATGAAATAATGAATATAAAAAATCAAACTCATTATATTTACTCTACCATTTATTTTTAGTCATATCACTTTGTATTTATATATTTGTAAGAGTTCTTTGTATTTGTAATATTATTGATAATAAATTTGTACTACTACTCATACAACTATATATATATATATATCCTCCAATCTTGACTGCTTACTCACCTATCATAGTCAAATTACTATAAGAATAGCCTTATATCAATTTATCAGAAAAATCCAAAAGAGCTCCGATCTTGACTGCTTACTCATCTATTATAGTCAAATTACTATAAGAATAACCTTTTATCAATTTATCAGAAAAATCCAAAAGAGATCACATCATTTACATTAATTTTCACTTCATTAAATTTATATAATATCAAACCAAAAGGAGGAAAAAAAATGAAAGAACCAATCACATGATGACGCCAAACCCTATATTTATAACTCAATCATGTAACAAGAATATTCGATCTGTCTTGTGCGAACCTGGAAACAATAATCTGTTTATATGCTATTTTACAACTTGCACCGCAGTGCGGTGTCTTGTTCCATCAGGATAATATGTTCACATGGTATATATATATTTATTAAACCCAAACAGATCACGGTTTCCTCCTATTAAAACCCTAGCCTACTTGACCAGTTCCATCACTCAAATTAATTCTCTCTAAACATTCACAATCTTTGAAGGTTTAGGCGATTGTTTTTAATTTTGAGATATGGCTTCAAAGTCTTTAGCATCAACAGCCCTCCTCCTCGCCCTCAATCTCCTCTTCTTCACTTTGGTCACCTCCACCAATGTCCCAGCTTGCACACCAACACCTCCTAAAGACTACAATCACAATGGTCATCCCAAGCCCAAGCCCTCAAATGAAACTTGCCCAAGAGATGCCGTAAAGTTGGGCGTTTGTGCTAATGTGCTGAAGAGCTTATTGAACCTTGAACTTGGTAAGCCACCAAAGAAGGGTTGATCTCGAAGCCGCTGTTTGCCTTTGCTCTGCCCTTAAGGCTAATGTCTTGGGTATTGTCAACCTAAACATTCCCATTTCATTGAGCTTACTGCTCAATTACTGTGGCAAGGACGTTCCCTCCGGTTTCCAATGCGCATAAGTTAATCTTCCCTGCTTGTCATCATCTCAGGCACGTTGATTTTATGTATGGTTTCTTTGGACTCGAGCATTTTCTACTTCCGATGCCATGCATCGAAGTTATTAAATAATTTTCTACTTTTACAATCGTTTTTTATTAGATCGAAGGCGCCTTGTCACCTTCTTTCTCGTCTTTTTTTCTCTTTTGGTTTATTTAATTCGAAAAAGAATGTAATTTTTTTATTTTGTTGAAATTTATGATTCTATTCTAGATCATATTAATTTCTTCTTACTGGGAAACAATTGTGATTTTCAATTGCATGTATGGGTGGTTCCCAGAGTTTAGATCAACGTTTACTTGGCATGGCATAAAATTTTAATTCCTCAAATGGTAACCATTAACGCAGTACTCTTTTATGAACAATTAAAAAAAAAAAAAAATCATGCAGTTGAAAGAAAATCGACGTTCTGTAAATTGGAACAGAACAATTTACAGTGTCATATGGCGTTGTGACTTTAAATAGTTAAATATTTCTCGAACGTTTTCATGATTAATTCTAAGTTAAATGTTTGCATAAAGCGTAATACCTGATAAGCCCAACACCTATGACCGAAACCCGCAACCCTAACCAATGAAGTGAAATATTTAGCCCATCAAGAGACTAGATAAGAATCAACAGGAATTTGGAAGCTCCCGGAGGCTGAAATGGGAACATGCATGGAATTTGAAGGCCAAATGTGGAAAGCCATATGATCCTCTTCTATCTAAACTTATTTAAGCTACAGGTATACTTTTATTTATGTGTAATTAAGGATCTATTCAATTAGGTTTATATTAGCTTAAATAAAGCATAAATAGAGAAAAACTGATAATCAATGATGTTGTGGTCACAAACATTAATATTGCATATGCTTACAAGTGTTATAATACATAAATATTAATATTTAAATTGGGGTAAATTGTTTTTATATTAATCACGTATTACAACTTAAATTAATTTTTTCTGAGATCTACATATTATATACATATATATATATATATGTGTGTGTGTGTTCTTAGGAGAACATTTAATTAGTTACAGCATATGCTTTTCTTTTTGTTTTTTAAATAAACACCTGTGTACAATTGGGAGATCAGTAATTCTATAATCTCATGTATTTTAGGCCAGATGGGGAGTGAGTTACATCCAAATGACAGCTATTGAATACACAGAAAGAACCTTAAATTGGAGAGGGCGGTGATATAATGTATTTAGTGAGTAAATCATCGTGAAAATCGTGTTTAAGGTAATGATTAAACATCATTACTTTCTCGATTTTGATTAATTGCATAATTGAAGATCTAGGATTTGCTAGGTTTAGAATATTATTAATTCTTTCCTCACCATCTCATGAGATTAATTTGTTTTGTGAGAGAACTGACAACTAAAAAAATGCAGAAAACTCCAAACTCTACAATTCCAAATGCTTATCTTTCATGTTGTGGTTGTGTTTGTTATTCCAGTCTAGTGTGCCCACATGAGTAGTCTCCTCCAAAAGAAAAGAAGAAAAAATAAAAAAGATAATTAAAACCCAAACAATTATCAATCTCCACCTATAAAAAGCCTTGGCCTTCCTCACAGTATTCCACCACTCACTTCTACTTGGCTAACCATCCAATAATTTAGGTGTGTTTGAGCAAATATGGCAATGGCTCTAGCATCAAAGGCCCTTCTCCTTGTCCTCAACCTTCTATTCTTCACTTTGGTAAGCGCTAACTATGGCCCTTGCTCACCACCAGAACCTAAGAACAAAAAACATCACAAGCACTGCCCAAGGAATGCCCTAAAGTTGGGTGTATGCGCTAGCGTGTTGGGTGGTTTGGGGCAAGTTGTTGTTGGAGGTCCACCAAAGATCCCTTGCTGCAGTATCCTCGACGGTTTGATTGATCTGGAAGCCGCTGTTTGCCTTTGCACTGCCATTAAAGCAAATATCCTCGGCTTTAACCTCAACTTTCCCGTTTCATTGAGCTTGGTTCTCGATTATTGTGGAAAGAAAGCTCCTTCTGGCTTCGACTGCTCTTAAATCACCTCTATCTGTCATCAATCAATTTATTTCAAGTTATTTTTCACTTTACAATATTCTACTTTTCATGATGTTTGGACTACATCTTCTTTATTGTTACATTTCCATTAACGTTCATTAATAAAATTTGTGTGGTTATCATCTTCTCTCTGAGTACAGCCCATTTAGTTATTGCTTCTTTTTAAAACGCACGTGTGAAGTTTAATTCAGATTTCTCAAATTGGTAGATTTCGTTGCATGAAACAGTAGCTTCCGAAAGTTCTTTAACATATGCTTTGTTAGAGAAATCCTTATATACCTAACAGGAAACCGGTATCACCTCGTCCAACACAGAAACTAACAAATAAAATCCCAAAAATCCTGGGAGAAAGTTTTGGAAGTTGCTAAAAAAAAAAAAAATACATATTTTATTTAGGTTAAACCTTAGAGACGAAATTGTTAGTTTCCCCGAGCACTATATGTTCAATTTTAAAGACTGTATAGGGACACAGCAATTATATGTTCAATATTAAACCAAGTTACAACCAACTACTTTATCTAGAAGCATCAGGGAATACAGTCGCATGCCATCAATGCCCATTGGTGATTGGTCCACAGTCATCCCATTATTTTCTATTTTGAAGATTATTATACTACATATAATTGAGCCGAGTGGGGTTGTTATATCAATTTCATCACAATATATATTCAACAAAGTTTTATTCAAGGATTTTGACTAACGTAAGATGAATAGTTTTGAAAAATCCAAACTTAATTAAGTTTTATATACCAGCTCCGCCCTTTGTCGGATCTGGAGGGTCAAAGTTAACATTATTTCTTTGGTGACTTTGTTGGATATTAGATATTTGATCATTTTCACAATATAATTATATTGTGTATTTTGGTTACTGTGGATCTGAGTGTATTTTAATTCTTCTTTAATTTATTAATTGAACTCATAGTAAATTGGTTCACCACCGGATTCCTATTAATTGGTGTCCGCCAAAAGAAATTTTTTTGCAGCTTTCAATGTGAAAATTTTGACTAAATTTTCGTCATTTAGCATTAATCGATAGTAACAAACTCTTAAACGACGGCAATAAACGAAGCTGCATTTAAAAAAATAAAAATGAGAGATGTTATATTTATTTCTTTATAATGAAGCTAATCAATTTCTCTATCCAAACACATACAAACTTTTAAAAGAATTAATGACCTTGAGTCCTGTAAGGAAGTAGCTAGAACTTATATAATTAATTGGCCAGTTCTATCATGAAAGTAGTTAGGATGGAACAGCTGTCTTATGAAAAAGCTTATATAGCTTGTTACCGATATAGCCTTTGGTGGAAAAAAATTTCATACAATACAAGAAGAAAAACATGTTACATAAACATTCACGATGATTGGCTTTGAGTACAAAATTAATTGGAATAACATATGATGGACCCCTTCCCTGAAATAATGCTAATAGAGCCTGATATATAGCAAATTAAAGTTGTGTCACTTTGTAACTTGTAACTTACAATATTTTTCATCTCCTCTTGAAGGATCGATTTGACTTGATTGTACAATATTTATGAGAAATATTTTTAATTTCAAGGTGCAAGATATCTTTAAATAATTCAGGATGTCGGTAGGGGAAATTCTCCATGGTGCATGAATGGAGGGATACAGAATAAAAATAACGGAGATTCTCTCTCAATAACTAGTAAAAATTAACATTGCACCACGCGGTGAAAAATTACGGTACTGTGAACAGAATCAATTATGTTTCCCTTGTATTGTATAAAGAAGCTAAAAAATATTTTCACCTGACCTAAAATGATGCAGGGAACTAGGGGTAATTTGTCCTTGTCGAGATTAGGGCGTTCAGTGGAGCTAAAACACGATCGATCAACGATAGATAAATGCCCACACAAGACAGCATAAGCCCACCAAGGACTCACTGATACACGCCCACTAAGGACGATGAACCCATAAAGGATTCTAGTAAGTCACCACAAAGTTTACTTGAAAATTTATGTATATTTCTTGTCAAAAGTTGTCGGCTATATTGTGAATAGTGCCCTTAAAAAGGTGCACAAAACCCTGAAAAGAACCCTAATAGAGATCCTACACTTGTCCCAATCTTATCAACCCTAATACAAGTGTCCGTACCTTAATTCTCCTACGTAAACATGTCATGTTCTAGAATATTACACAAAAGTAAAGCATTTACATTTATTTTCCTAAGTCTCTAAGCTCAGCTTGTAACTCATTGCTAGTTAGAACACACAACCCTTTCTCGTTAAAGCTCACTATGTGATCTAATCAAGCTCGCCTTGCCTACATATCGCTATCAACGACCTACTGCAATGCTCCTACATTATTCGCCCTCCTTTGAAAAAGATTTGACCTCGAATCAACATCGTCTTCTTCTGCTTGTTCTTCAACGCGTTTTTCTTGGTAAGGCGATAGACCAGACACATGAAAGGTACCTGAGACTCCATAATTGCCTAGCAGCTTGATCTTTTTGGTGTTATTGTTGATCTTCTCAAGCACTTTGAAAGGTCCAACAACTTGTGGTTGCAGCTTGCCAAATCTCCTTGCTAGAAATCGTTCCTTTCTTAGATGGATCCAAACCAAGTCTCCAGGTTGAAACACTACCCTTCTATGATAACGATTTGTCTTTTGCTTATAGTTCTCATTTTGTTTCTCAATCTACTTCTTCACTTAGGCATGGGATCTTTGATCGTCTTGGTTTGTTCCTCTACATCCGAACTATAGTGATGTAGAGTTAGCAATGGTGCTAAGTCCGGTGCTAAGTCCAGTGCTGTAATTGGATTCCTCCCTTCGACGACCTCAAATGGACTTTCCTAGTGGTACGGTTGGATGATCTGTTGTATGCAAACTCAGCTTGTGGCAACAATAGGTCCCATTGTCACAGACTATCACCAACTAAACTCCTTAGTAGATTTCCCAAACTTGTATTAAACACCTCCGTCTGTCCATCAGTCTAAGGGTGATAAGCTGAACTGAAGTGTAACTTTGTCCCCATATTTCGCCACATCGTTCTCCAAAAGTGGCTAATGAACTTCATGTCGCAATCTGAAGTAAGCGATCTTGGAATCCCTATGCAAACGAACAACCTCTTGCAGAAATAGTCTTGCGATCTGTGATGCATCAAAGGTTTTGTTACACAAGATGAAGTTTGTCATCTTAGAAAAACGATCTACTACCACCATGATTGAATCCTTGTTCCTCTGAGTTCTCGGCAATCCCAATACAAAGTCCAGACTTAGATCTTCCCATGGTACCATAGGAAATGGTAACGGAGTATATAGCTCACTGTTGGCTCTTCGAGTTTTTGCTACTTGGCATGTTCAACATCGCTCAATGTATCTCATCACATCTCTCTCCATGTGCAGCCAAAAGAAATGTTTGCTGATCACAACCATTGTCTTGTCCCTTCCAAAATGACTAGCTAACCCTCCACCATGAGTCTCTTCAATGATTGCCTCTCTTAACAAGCAGTTTGGGATGCAAAGTTTGCTTCCCTTAAGAAGATAACCCTTCTACAACAAAAACTGCTAATATGGTCACTCTTGACATCTCTCCCAAATGCTTCCAAAATAAGGATCGTTGCAGTATAGTCCCTGAAACTCCTTAAACCCTTTTACCTGTACTGTTATGGTCACGAGCAATGCATGTCTCTAACTTAAAGCATCAGTGACCTTATTCATCCATCCAAACTAATACTTAATAACGAATGTGAAAGCTTGCAAAAATTCTACCCACTTCGCATGCCTTGAATTGAGCTTGTGTAGTCTGTTGATGTACTTCAATGATTCATGATTAACAAGGGTTCCTCAAGCGTACGAAATTGTACAAGCAATATAGTTTGAGTAAACAGATGTCGAGCCCTAGAGAATTACTAGTTACCAAGTACCAAAATAAACTATCCTTTTACTATTTGATTAACCAAAATTTTATAAGATGAAATAATTAAAACTATCAATTCTAAAACTAAAAACTAATGAAAACAAATCACAAATCAAACAGAAAAGTTGGTTGTGAAACAATATGACTAAACCTAGGGCATGTATTTGACACCAATTTACTCCTATGCATTGACAATTAATGCTAACAATGTTAAGGTTTTTCTTCAGGCCAAACTCCCTAGAATTCTAATAACTTTCTCTCAAACAATTATCTGATTAACTCTTTATTACTAACCCAAGATATCTCTAAATTGGATTTAAGTGTTAAGAGATCATTAAGCTCTATGGAGTTTACCAAAGCCTTACAAGTCGCGACAACCTATCTCAAACGTTCAATCAATCTATGATTTTATTACATTAGACTAACTAGATTTCATTTCTCGATCTCAACCTAGTCCATTAAATCAATCAACTCTCAAACCTAAAATAATTGAAGCATTAAGAACCATAATAAATCCTAGAAAAGATATACTTAAAAAGCATTAACAAAAATCCATCAATACATATTCATAAATTGGGCTAGATCTTAGCCCTAAAAACTTTATTTAGTTCATAATTGAATGAAAAGAAACAGTCACTGTAAAAATAATAAACATGAGATAAAGAAAAGAGTAAAAGAAAACTCCTCTAATTGATGATCCAAAACTCTAAGAATGGATGCTTTAATCTTCCCAATTGCAGCTCCTCTTCTTTCTCTATAGTTTCTCTCCCTCTATAAAAATAGCTAAAGACCTTTATTTATTGTGTTGGGGTTGTAGGAGTGTAGTTAGGACAATCCTATTCAAGTTAGGATAATGAAACTCAGATAAAACTTTACAAAATTTGCATATTTGGACTCCATGACGCTTGCTGCGGTGACAATTTCTATCACTGCGGTGACCGCTCAATTGGCTTCATGTTTGACTTCCCAAAACACGCTCGTCGAGGTGACAGAAATGGCTGTTGTAGTGATCGTTCTTTTCCTCCAATGCGACCGATACCTTCATAATTTGACAAAGTCATCAACATAGGAACGTCATAAGAATCATACAATTAATAGGTCCACAGCTCAAGCTATGGTCAAAATACCGAAGCATGTTCAAAATTCAAGAAAATCCCAAGATTCAAATCTCATCTTCAAAGCACCATAACTTTCTTGTTTCAACTCCGATTCTTGATCCGTTTGTTCCTAATTGTCACAAATTCAGTTACCAACATTATGCTTCATTCGAATATCATTTATGGCCTAAAAATACTCAAAACACACCTGTGATCCCATAAAAGATATTTATGAAATAATTAACTCAAACTTTGCAATTTAAACTAATTTTCCCACAAATGTTCTTAATAAATCACTAAATAAACATATATTTTCAAACTCTTATCAATGATTAGAATGTAGCATGAACTCTCTAGCCTCTAATGCTCCAAACTTCTGATGATTGCATAGAACTTTTTGTCATAGGTCAAGTACTTCCTCCGAGCTTTGTTCAACTTCTCATTGAAAAATGTGATTGGTTGAGTTTTTTGACTTAGTACTCCCCCTATTCCTACTCTTGAAGCGTTGCAATGTACTTCAAATACCTCCTCGAAGTTTGGCAATGCGAGCACTGGCAGCTTTGTTACCTTTCTCTTCAAAAGCTGAAATGCCTTCTCAATTTCCTTGGTCCATTCAAAATTTCCACCCTTCAAACATTCAGTGATTGGCGCGATGATCATGCTAAAGTTTTAAATAAATGGTCTATAAAATGACACCAACCCATGAAAACTTTTGACATTGTGGATACTCTTAAGAACTAGCCAATTCAAGATTGGTTCGACCTTGGCTTCATCCATTCTGATTCCTTCGGCAGACACCACATACCCCAAAAATGTTACCTCGGTAGAACACAATTGACACTTCTTCAAATTTATGAACAACCTCTGCCTTCGTAAAAGCTAGAAAACCTTTCTCCAATGCTCCAAGTGTTGCTCCATGTACTACTGTAGACAAGAATGTCATCGAAATACATGACCACAAACTTGCCAGTGTAAGCTCCAAAAACTTGATTCATCAGCCTCATAATTATGCTCGGCGCATTTGATAATCCGAATGGCATGACCATTCACTCAACAAACCATCTCGTATCTTGAATGCGATCTTCCATTCATCACCAACTCGCATTCTAATCTGATGATGACCACTTCACAGATCAATCTTTGAAAATACAATGGCTCCATTTAGCAAATCTATCAAGTCATCTAACCTTGGGATGGGGAATCAATACGTGATGGTTATTTTTTTGACAGCTCGACTGTCGATGCACATTCTACATGAACTATCTTTTTTTTACACTAAAAGTATTGGAACTGCACACAGGGCTCATGCTCTCTCTGATAATACCCTTAATGAGCAATTCTTGGATTTGCTTCTTGAGCTCGTCAAGCTCTTTAGGACTCATATGATAAGCGACCTTGTTAGGAATGGTCACTCTCAATACAAAATCAATGCAATGTTGGATGTCGCGTATTGGCAGTAACCCTACTAGCATTTCTTTAGGTACCATGTCGCTAAATTCCCTGAGATTTGGTCTCACTTGTTCTTTTACATCTACGCTGCTTTTATTTTTCCTCAACAATTACCAAAGCGAAAACTTCTACCTCATTTTTAATCTCCTCTACTACCTCAACCTTTGACAGATAATGGTTTTCTCGCGAACTCTTAGCTCGCTTTAAGTTTGATGGTGCTAGAATTATCTTTTTTTTTTTTTTTTTTTTTTTTTGTTTTTCTTGAATGAATAAGTATTCTTGTAACCATCATGCAAAACTCAACAATCATATTGCCACAACCTCCCTAATAGAATGTGGCATGCATCCATTGAAACGACATCACACCAGACCTCGTCTTCGTAATTCGTCCCAATGGAAAACTGTACAAGCCATCTCTGGTTTACTCATACTTCGTTGCCTTTCTTAAACCATGATAGCTTGTAGGGCCTTAAGTGCTCGTTGGTCTGCAAACTCAACTTATCAACCATAGTTGATGCGATCACATTCTCGCAACTTACTCTGTCGATAATAACGTTGCACACTTTGTCATACGTTGTACACCTCGTATGAAAGATATTGTTGTGAAGCCATGAGTCATCTTCGCCCATGGTCTTCACATTTAATGTTCTTCTGACGACCAAACAATCTACTTGATCTCCATAGACAACCTCCCATTTCCTCGACTCTTTTTACACGTCTTCCTTGTAATAGATTGGCTCCTCGTCTTCCTCTTCTTCAACCTAAGTAATAACTTGCCTGTTCGGACAATTAGCTATGAAATGCCCAATTTAGTGACACTTGTAACACCGTTTACCCTTTATAGCTCGCTTCATTTACTTGCTTTCCTTTAGTAGCAATCTCAGAGTTCTCTTTTGGAATTTGCTTTGCACTCTTCTGTATATTCAAACTCTCCTTTTCCACAAACATCTTTGGGTAACACGAAAAACTCACGTTTCTTGCCTTCACCTGCTTTTCAACCCTCATTTCTAGGCAAAAAACATCATTGTAGCCAGAATACTGTTGCAAGTACACCACGTTAGAGATTTCTCACCACAAACCTCCTAAAAACCTAACGACTGTCTGTCTGTCTTCCTCCACAACATCGCATTGTATTCTTAAGCTATCAAACTTAACGATGTATTCTTCCATCGACAAACTATCTTACGATAGATTATGATATTCGATATAAGCCTCTTACCTGTAGTGCTCAGGCACAAATTTGCACACTACTTCTTCATCTTTTCCCACGTCGCTACCTTAGACTTGTGATCTCTAGCTTGTTGATTCTTGACATCTTCCAACAAAATAGAAGCATGTTTTCTTAAGCAAATAGGGACACTTTCACCCTCTGTTCTTCCGCGAACTCCTTAATATCAAAGACTCTCTCGACTATATGTAACTAGTCCAAAAAGTCATGTAGGTGTGCTTTCCCATCAAACTCTAGAATATCTACCTTTGTACCAATACCAATGACGTCCTCCTTCTCCTTGACTTATTCTGATGACCTCTCTCACTTAACAACTCTTTGAATAGGTTATCGTACACGTCATTTTCATCGCCACTATCAGATGCCTCATCTAACTCATTTATCTAGTCTTCATTAGCTATGTTTTCCAGCCGTAATACTCTTTGTCGAAGCTGTTCATTTTGTAGCTATGTTTCTTGAAGCAACCTCCTCGCCTTTTCAAGCTCTATATCTCTCAATTCTTCAAGATCTATTGATATTTGAATTATCTACTAATGATTTGAATATATACCAAAATCATGTATTGAATTTTCTGAAAATTGAGTCAATTTTCTTAATGTTAAATGTCATCTTGGAAAAATTATATATATACACACACTATGTATATTCTCCGATAACATAATAGACAATAAAGCTAAATGATATCAAAATTGATGAACCGACTGCTTTCTTAACCCTACACCCATATCATTTCATAGAGCTTTATGAAATTCACATCAGTATAACCATTAACTAAAGCTAGATGCCACTTCAAGCAAGAGTCACATGGAACACAAGATGGCATGTAGGAAAGCTGCCAAATGATGCAATAATCCTAATTACATTTCCTCTTTCTGTTCTTGGTGGTCATATGCCCATAGAAAATTAGCAATCAGTATAGTCAAATTAATACTCCAAGTTGCTAACCTACATTGCTTAAGATTTTTAAGAACATTGATCTCATAAGATAATTGACTTTAAGTCTTTTTTCTCTCTTGGGTACATTCAGATTTTAGGAATACTATATATCTATGTAATGATCTTCTGAAAACGCTGATAACTTTGAGCAGATGAAGTAAATTGACCTGTCACGATGCCATCTACCGTTGGAATTTACCATATAAGTTGCTGATATAGAAATTGATGGACACTTCATTAAGGAAAAACTTGAAGCTAAGATCATTATATTTCCTTTTGTGAAGTTTGAAGGCCAAAATAGCCGATGTTCTTACCGAAGCCGTAGCTAGCAATGTTTTTATGACTTTTTAGACAAGTTAGACATGTGTGATATCCATGCTCCAACTTGAGGGGGAGTGCTAGAATTAAAGGATAATATCTTATAATTAAGAATCTAATATGGTCAATCCTATAATTAAGAGTTTGATATGGTCAATATTTTTAATTGATACCGTTACCATTATTTCTCTCTTAATTATAAGATATTATTTCTCTCTTAATTATAGGATATTTCCTATAATATTCTATAATTACTTCTTTTATTCTTTCCTTGTAAATGTTTCTTGTATGTACTATATATATGATAAATTACAATGAATGAAATGTATTAGAAAATTATTCCACAATTGTCTTCTTTGAGATGGTATCAAAGCCTCCTTCAATCTCTTCTTCTTTGCCCTAGGAATTGAAGTTTGGTACCAATTATGTTGAGTGGTATTTGAACGCTAAAAATAAGATTCATGGGAGGAAACATTGTGGTTTTATTTCGGGTACTAAGGCTGAACTAAAAGATGTTCATTTGGAGGAATATGAAGCATGGGAGGATGAAAACTACTTGGTAAAATCTTAGCTTCTTGATGCAATGAAAAAAGAAATCAAATCCCTATTTCTTCGGTTGGCTATGATAAAGGAAATATGGTAAGCTATAAAACATACATATTCGATCGACCAGGATGCATTAAAAGTTTATCAATACACTATGAGGTAATGTTAGAATCATGAAAGTGACTCTAATTTGATGATAAAAAGATCCTTTGTGTAATTAAATTGAAGTTATATTGAGACAATTAAAGAATTTATGAATTTATTCACGAAAAATCGCATCCTAATGTTTTCTTATGAATTTAGCATATTTGGAATGAATTTGGAAATGGTGTGAGTTGATATTAGGTTGTGGTTTATGGATTAGGGGTGAATTTGTCTCATTTATGCTATTCAGGGGGTAAAATGTCATGTTTTCAAGGGGTTGATTTTGTCACTTTTCAATCATGCAAGGACCAAATAAAAATTTGCCACATTTTGTATAAAAAGAAAGCCAAATGTCGTAGATTGGTGGCTACTGCCCACCAAAACCCTTACCTTTTTTGATCAAACACTGGTGACTCTTCCTCTCCCATTTAAACGCAACGTTCGCCTTCCCTCTGCATCATCATCATCATCCCGCGCCTGCATTGCGATTCGCGCATTTGCCGGCAACATTTCATCTTCCAACCATCGTTGGGCTAGTTTTTGTGACCTTTGATGACTCTTTCACTTCCCTAGTAAGCCGATCTACCTTACCCACACTCAGATCCACCTTCCTTTAAGCTCTGTCAATGCCAAAATCGCCGAAATCTACCATCACTGTCGCCACCCCTTTTCGATGACCTTTCATCTGTCCAGGACCTGATTCAAACTCCCCATCACCTGAGATTTCCATTAGTACCTTTGGATCCCATTTCTCGGAAGACCCACCGCAAAACTGATGTATTTCAGCGAGTTGCGACTATTGGTATTCCAGGAGTTTCGTTGGTCTTTTTCACCTCCTCATCGCATCTTCCATCTGCTGGTCACTTGCTCTTCCCCATGACTAGCTTTGTTTCCACCATTCCAGCCTCCGTAGACACCACCATGAGCAACTGAGCTCTTAGTTGTCTGTTACAGTGCAGGTGAGATCGAGATTAACACCCATGACTCTCCTCAACAACTCTCGACTAGTTAAATGAGCCCAATTGTTGGACATTTGGTTAAGAATTGTTTATCGGACTATGTTTGTGTTCGTTTCATGATTTATTACGATACTTTAATGTAGTTTGATGTGCAATTTGTGATTATTGATGTTGTCCATTGAGATTAGTTGTTGATATAAAACCTATTGCATGATAAATGTTGGTTTGAGATAATTAAATGTTGAGTATTGCTCTAAATTACTTCACATCGATTGTAATAGAGTTATATTTGAATTTAATGCCATTTCTACTTATGTTACATTGATTGTGTAGTTGGTTGATTGGATGATATGTGTTGATGAATTGTATTTGTTCATGACATACCAACTAGTGGTGTTGACTTGTGAAGTTTTGCGGTAGTCAAAGATAGTCTTTAACCAATCGAACTTGAGCAATTGGGTGAGACAGGATAGACTATACCTAGAGTGTTGGAAAGCAATTTTATTAGTTTACCTTGCTTTGTATGTTTAGGGGATCGTACAGTGTGGAGGAGAATTGTGAGAGTTGGTCTTGAGTCGAACTGAATTCATAGTGGCAACGCTTTTAATATTGTGTTTTAGTTAGCAATTTATTTGATGCTTTTAATTTCTTGCAATTAATTAGTTTCCTTAGTTTTAATCAATCAATTCGCCAATTTCCCTTTTGTTAACTCAAATATACATTAGGTTGTTAGTCTTTGCTTCTTGTGGATTCGACCTTGCTTATCGCTAACTATGGTATTTAGGATTAATTTTGTGACCATGACGACTGGCTCGACAGGTAATGTCTGTTTGCCAGAATGGAGGTTCTGTTATTTCTTATTTTGGCAAAAAATTAAAAAATATGGCAAGAAATTGATGATATTTATGAATGTACTATAGAGTGTCTTAATGATATTGTGAAAGATATCACAAAGATTAATTCCCAATGTGTGTAAATTTTTTAGATGGTCTTGACCCTCAATTAGATGGGATTTGAGGTCATGTACTTTCTACCAAACCAGTTCCAAATATACAAGCTACTTATGCTATGGTTTGTATAGACACTAATTGCCAAGATGCTATGCTTGGAGGAAAGATTGGAGAATAGGTTGTAGCAGCCTTTCAAAAAGTGAAAGAAGGATTGGAGGTGTGCTCACTATAATGGTACTGGTCATACAATGGATACATGCTTTTGACTCCACGGATATCCTGATTGGTATCCAAAAAGCAAGAAGGCTTCTCAGAACTCTTCCAATGCTAAAGAAGAGGTCACCAATCCGAAAGGGAATCTAGCCACAACTCTTGGATTTACTACTAAGTCAGGTATGTTTTATACTAGAAATAATGATTAGATAATTGATTTTGGTGCAACAAACCATATGACTTGTGATGATTATAGGTTTAGTCACTTATCTCCTAAATGTTCTAAAACTACCATTACAAATGCCAATGGTGTATCATCTTAGTTATTAGAGTTGGTACAGTCTCGTTATCCCCCACCTTAGCTATCAAAGATGTATTTTTGTGCCATCATTAAATTTTAATCTTCTTTCTGATAATCAGTTAACCAAATCTCATAATTGTCTCACTCTATTTTGTCCTACTCATTGTGTTTTTTAGAATGTCCATATCAAGGAGAAGATTGGCAGTGGTTGACAAAGTGGAGGATTGTACTATATAGAGGATGAATTCTAACATTCAAACAAAAATGGGCAAGCTCACTTGGTGGAAGGAAGATTTGGTAAATAAGAAAAAGGAAGAAATTTGGTTGTGGCATAAGAGACTTGGACATCCCTCTTTTAGCTATCTTAGAAGATTATTTCCTTTCTGGTTTAGTGGATGTAATGTTTTGGATTTTATTTGTGAAACTTGTGTAATGGAAAAAAGTCACCATACTATTTTTTGTTTGAGTGATAATATAGCAAATCTACCTTTTTTTCGTTAATTCATTCTGATGTTTGGGGACCAACACCGAATTCTACTCTTAATGGGATGAAGTGGTTTGTAACTTTTGTTGATGATTGCACTCAAATGACTTGGGTTTATCAACTGAAGCACAAGTGTGATGCTTGCTTGGTTTTTTGCTTGTTTCATCAAATGGTGACTACTCAGTTTGGTATTCCAATAAAAAATTCCTTCATTTCAATAATGGGGGAGAATACTTCAAGCAAGTATTGATGAAATTCATGCACTCAGTAGGGATTATTCACCAAACAACACGTCCTTTTTCCTTTAACAAAATTGTGTTATCGGGTGGAAAAGCAGACGGTTATTGTAAGTTACTTGGTCTCTCTTGATTGGAGGTTGTTAAGCCCTCATGTGTTTTAATGTGCCAAAACTAATCAAAAAGTGTGATTAATGGACAAACAATGTGCAAAGGTAAGACACAAGTCAAAACCAAAACAAAAATGTAGAATTTCTAGATGGGTTGATTGTCCACATAGATGGAACGCTCATTCCATTTAGTTTTTCTGAAAAAATTCTTCAATCAAGTGGTCCCACTTTGGAATGACATCTTGCCTCATGCCCATTCATAGTTCTATCCAAAACGAAGCAAAAATCCATTCAAGTAAACTCAAGTCGGAAATGTAACGACCAAACCAAACGACCATCCTAGCAAGCTATTCCAAACATATCAAGATTTATCCAAAAGAGGCTCACTCAAACATCTGTGAGTTAGACATTGTTTGCGATGTAAGAAGGAATGACAAGGAAGAACGACCATTCATTCAACCCATTCCACATGAACAATGATGTTCCATCATCTCGTTTATAGCTCTAGAATCTTGACACTGTTTGTGACCTTAAGAGGAATGCCTGTTCCTAGTTGAAGTCGAGATTTTGGACTTAGAATTCTTGAGCTCAAGTCAAGGTTTAGGGAAGTTCAAGTAAATCAAGAACAATCTCAATGAACACCTATTCCTAGAATTCTTCCAGTTGTTTCTAGAAGGAACGACCCATTCTAGGAAGTCGTTCAAGGTTCTAAAAATTTTGGACATTAAGAGGTCCAAGATGGAATGCCTATTCGCGATAGGGAACGACCATTCCATATAGGGGAACGACCATTCCAAACCTTAGATTTCAAAGCAAAGTGACCATTGGTGTCAGGAATGCTCGTTGCCAATGTTGGAACGCCCATTCCCCCGTGTTTTGCAACTTTTCATAAGTGCATTAAATGCAGCAAAGGTTCTAATTTACAAAGGGTTGGTAGAGACTTTGAAAAGGCGATTTATTGCAACAACTAAATAGAGAATAGTGCAATATCCAACATTCAATCTTGCAAATCCTAGAGCTTAAAATGAATCTCTCATTTGTACTAAAGTAATATCTTTAGGGAAAAACTTTGAAACCATTGTGTATTAGCCTAGCTTGTAATCATTCATAAAAAATTTTATCAAATATCTTTTGGTGAAATCTTGTAAATCTAGAGGCAAAATACTGTGAAAACTATTGTATTAACAAAATTCGATTTTAGTGGAACTTCAAGGTGGTTGCCTTGAAGAAGTGGATGTAGGAGGCTCATGCTCAAAGCTTCAAACCACTATAAATTCTCTGAGCATTTCTCTTTTCTCTCTCTCTCTCTCTCTCTCTCATTTATTATTTGTTATTAACTTGTTCATTTATTACTTATCATTGAAGTTATTTATTGTTCTTATATTTGGGCTGTTGGAGGTTTTTATTAGTCCGCATCAAATTTTTTAATCTTCTATTCACCCCCCTCTAGGAGCATTTTGTATTAGGGTTTTACAGACGTCGTGTTCTCTCTCGCTTCTGGGTGATGCCTTAAATTTAGCAGTCTACTTAATAAACCATACACCATCTAGTGTTCTCAATTTTAGAATATCATCGAATTCTCTCTCTAACTACTACACTCTTTCGCCATTGGTCTTTTGGATCATCCAAGTTTTGGATATGTGGTCTATGTCCACTTGCATCCACATCAACAGACCAAACTTGAGTCTCATGTTGTGAACTGTGTTTTTGTTGGGATATGGGACCAGTCAAAAAGGTTATAAGTGTTACGATCCATCTTCTCAAAGTTTTATATTTCCATGAATGTTATTGTTCATGAGAAAGAAATTATCTACAGGCAACCAACGCCTGATTTCCCACTTAAGACAAAGTGATTAATCATGAAGAAGTGTAGGTGTTTTTTCCTAGAGATTTTGATTTTTTAGACGAAGGAAACTAGACGTCTATAGATGCTATGAAAAATAATTCCCGGTCTCAGAATTTTCCTGGACAACCAAAGGAAGAAAATTGGGCGATTGGTGAATTTACGGATGAAGACTTCATCTTGGATTTGTCCTGGATAACTAGAAGTGATACCTTTGATCGACCTGATAAAAAGGAATGGTCCCCAATTGCTGAACAAACGACTCCAAACTCTGAAGATGATTCTCTCCATGATAGTACAGTGTCTCCTAATAATCCAACATAACCATTGGGACAATATTCTTCTAAGACTCCCTCAAAGCTATCCACTAATCCCAATTGTACAATTTTCAATGATGTTAATTTTGAATCTCCATTGTCTCAATATTGTCTTCCAACTTGTTCTAACTGTGGTATACCACCCATTAAATATGAGCATGATCCTAAATCAAAGCTAGAAATCCTATTAGTAATTACGTGTCTTCCAAAAAATTTGTGTAAGTCATATACATCTTATGTGCTATAGTTATCGTCTGTCTCTATTCCTAGTGATTCAATAGATGCTAGATGGACCCAAGCCATGGCTGAAGAACTAGCAGCACTTGAAAAAAATGCTACTTGGGAACTTGTGCCTCCACCAAAGGGAAAGAAGACATCAAGATTTTGATTGGTGCTTGTGATCACACATAAGGCAGATAGGACCATTGAACGGTACAAAGCTCAACTGGTTCCAAAAGGGTATATGCAGCCTTATGGATTGACTATCAAGACATTTTGCATCGGTTGCCAAGCTTAACATAGTTAGGTTACTCTTGTCTTTGGCGGTTTACCAAGATTGGCTACTTCTTCAATTTGATGTAAAAAATGATTTCTTGCATGAAGATCATATAGAAGAAGTGTATATGGATCCTTCTCTAGGTATAGAGAAGTACTTAAGTGTTACAATAGTATGCAAACTCAAAAAGACATTGTATGGGTTAAAGCAATCTCCAAGAGCTTGGCTCGATAGATTTACCAAATCTATAAAGAAATTCAACTATAAACAATGCAGCTCTAATCATACTTTCTTTTTAAAACATCGAAAGGGTAGAATTACTACTTTGATTATCTATGTTGACGATATGGTGATGATCAAGATGAAATTGAGAACTTACCACCACACTTGGCCTCGGAGTTTGAAAAGAAATAGCTTGGTGACTTGATGTACTTTCTTGGGATTGAGGTAGCAGATAAAACAATGGTATTTTCTTATCTCAATGGAAATAGATTATTGATTTGTTAACTAAAATAGGTATGCTTGGATGTAAGCCTGCAAATAATTCGCAAGTGTACAAAATCGCGCAAGTAGTAAAGTTCGAGTAAACAAGTGTCGAACCCCAAAAGAACTGCCTACCAAGTACCAAACTAGTCTATTTTATTGCTATTTGATGAAACAAAATTTTAAGAATGAATTTAACGAAAAATAAAACAAACTAAAAAATAAACAAAAGCAGAATTTTATTAATACTTTGGTAAAAAGATCAATATGACTAAACCTAGGGCACATATTTCACACCAATTTAATCCTATGCATTGACAATTATTGCTAACCTAATTAAGCTTATTCTAAAGGTCAAACTCCCTAATATTCCACTAACTTTCTCTCGAACAATTAGCGAGTTAACCCTTAAGCAACAACCCAAAATATCTCTAAGTTGGATTTAGAAGCTAAGAGATCATTAAGTTTTATGGAATTTACCAGAGCCTCACAAATCGTGGTAACCTATCTTTAGCGTTCGCTCAATCTATTGTTTTATTACCTTAGACTAATCAGGTTTCATCTCTCGATCTCAACCCAACCCATAAAATCATTCAACTCTCAAGCCCTTAAGAATTGAAAGCATTACACACAATAATAAAACTTAGAATTAATGCTCAATTTAAAATCAACAACAATAATGTCAACACATATTCATAAATTGGGCTACATCTTTAGCCCTAGAAAAGGGATTTAGTTCATAATTGCAGTAATAAAGACAACCATTGTATTAACAAACATGAGTTCAAGAAACAAAAAAAAAAAAAAAAAAACTTCTCTAATTGGTGAACGAAAAACTGCAAGAATTCCGATCTCCAAAATAGTAGCCGCTCTTTCTCCTTCTCTGTAATCTCCCTAAAAACTAATTAAAGACCCTTATTTATAGTGCTAGGGTTTGGAGGTTAATTAGGAAAGAATTAAATGCCTTATACCATTCAGATTCGGACTAGGAGAATACAATAACCCAAACAGGCCCGTGATCCATCGCTGCAGCAATCAGAAACAGTTGTTGTGATGATCGTTCTTTCTGTCACATAAGTCTAGAATCTTCAAAATTTTGAAAATTCATCAACATGAACTTTGTACCTCTCTGAATAGGCTTTGCAACACCATAATAATCATCGAAGTCTAATTTCTACAGCTCAAGTTATGATTGAAACATCGAAGCATGCTCATCTTGAAAGATTTCCTGGTTTTACGTCGTATATTCAACGCGTCACAATTTTCTCATTTCAACTCCAATTCTTGCTCCGTTTGTTCTTACTCATCATGAATTCCATCAAAATAATTCTTCTTCATTCAAATATCATTTTTAACCTGA
This sequence comes from Pistacia integerrima, assembly GCA_026225825.1. Classification (NCBI taxonomy): domain Eukaryota; kingdom Viridiplantae; phylum Streptophyta; class Magnoliopsida; order Sapindales; family Anacardiaceae; genus Pistacia; species Pistacia integerrima. The sequence continues at coordinate 10,999,599 of CM047737.1, read as the reverse complement.
AAATACTCAAAATACATCTGTGATCCTATAAAAGGTATTTATGAAATAATTAACTCAAATTTCACATTAAAAACACATTTTTCCACAAATAATCCTTAAATCATTTAAAAAATATGTATTTTCAAGCTCTTATCAGAATACCCCTATTTAACAAAATCATAAGTTGTTTCATTGTTTTGATGCAAGTTCTACTGATAAGATAAGGTACCAAAGACTAGTGGGAAAATTGATTTATTTGTCCCACACTAGGCCAAATATTTCTTATGCAGTATATGTAGTGAGCCAGTTTATGCATAACCCTCGTAAACCTCACATGGATGTAATGGAATGTATATTAAGGTATTTGAAGTTTGCTTCGGGTAAAGGGTTACTTTTCACCAAGCATAATCATCTAAAAGTAGAAGATTACATTGATGCAAAACGAACTCTGACAATAGAAGATCTACTTCAGGATATTCTACTTTTGTAGGGGGGAACTAATGAGACCTCTACAGTGTGTGCCTATGGTAGGAAAAGCAAGAGAGTGAGTAGAGGATGGGGGCAGGATTACTAACCAAAGGACGGTCCTAAATTGCATATTAGTACGTGTAAGGTAGTGGGTAGATGACATAGATTGGGTTTAAGGGAATTATGTTAAAATGAGAGATTTGTAGCTTAAAAAGGGTTGACAGGGAACGTTATAGGCATTTGAAAAATTAAAAGGGAATTTTGGGTTAGGGAGGTACTGGCCCTCGAATCTAGCTAGTTATCTTTTTTATTTACTTTTCTTCTTGTCAATTTACTATCATTTCTGGTTTGTTAATTTGTGAATATTCTTATTGATGATCGAACTTGTTGTTGTGTTGGGAATTTACTATTAATATATCAGAGGTATTTTAGTGATATTCTTGTTGTGTTGAGTACTTATGAGTTGAGGTGAGGGAGAGTTTTGCAGAATTTGGTTGCGTTAAGTGACTAAATAGGTTGAGTTAGAAGAAGGTTTCTATCAAAGTGGTATCAAAGTGTGGTGAAAATCGTTGTATGGTTGGAACAAGGATGGAAAATAGATTGGAAAATGTGGAGAGAGATATAGGAACGATAAGGGGTGCTTGTTGGAAATGCAAGCTTGGATAAGATGAAGGGATGAGGAAGAAGCTAGAAGAGCGGATAGAGAAAGCTTGACGAAAATACATGTTAACCAGAATCTAAACACAGGGGAGGAGACAGCAAACCCAACGCAAATCTAAATGGAGAAAACATAAGAACTGAACGAAGTTGACCAAAGTTTGTTGGTTGAAAAATCAAAATGACGATTTTTGTGGGAGATGATCCATGTGGCTGGTTGTTTAGAATCAAAAGATACTTTAACGTGTATCATGTGGCTGAGAAGGAGAGATTGAACATGGTGGCGATGTGTATGAAGGAGATGTGACAAATTGGTTCCAATGGATGGAAATTCGGGCTCCGGTAACAACATGGTCGATGTTTAAATTGGCTATGCTCCATCAATTTGGTGGATCTCAAGATGTAGGGCCATATAAAGTGTTGATGGGAATCTGGCAGACTAGCAGGGTAAAGGACTATTGCCAGAAATTTGAAGCCTTGTCTACACCATTACGTGGGGAGAAGGAAGATATACTTTGGGTTGTATTTTTAAATGGACTCAGGCATGATATAAAAGCTGAAGTGTAACTGGGCCAACCCAACTCATTGTTCCAACTTAAGCTAGCCTAGAAGGTCGAAGAGAAAAGTCAAACCTTAAAGGAATTGAGGAATGGGCTCAATAAGAAAGGAAGATTTGTTGGTCTTAGTGGGTTTAATAGGATGAATTTATCCAATGTTAGTGGGTCGGTTGACAATTATGGTCAAGTGACAATAACCCAAGAAGTCCAAATACTTCAATTTAGTTCGCAAATCCTCGTAGCACATCGACAAACTCTTTTTGATTAAACCCAGACAACGATCATCAGTGGAACCTAACCATTAATAGCTAGACTTACCAAAATTGGAATGAGTGACCTTCCAAGGCAATTTTAACCCATAGCCTTAGAAGTAGTAGCAACTCCATGCAGCAACTAATGGTGAGTTCAACCTTTAGAAGGGAATTCCCCTTCAAGTAGATGACAAAAGCGAAGATTCAAAGGAAAAGAGAGCAAGGCATGTGCTTCCGTTGCGATGCAAAATTATTTCTTAGGCATCGATGTGGGGGAAAAGCAATTTCATATTATTTTGATTAATGTTGAAGACAACCCAGGGGTATGAGACAGTAGTAGAGGTTAGGTAAGTGAAATAGTAGAAGATCAATTATAGAATGATGTTGAACTTTCAGTTAGCTATGTGGTAGGAATTTCTGGGCCAAAAATGATGAAATTAAAAGGAGAAATCAGTGAAGTTGACTTGATAGTGGAGTGTCACACAATTTTATTAGTAAAGGTCTGGTAGAAAGGTTAGGGTAGCTGATGAATATAGGTTCAGCAATGAGGGAAAATGTAAGGGTGTTCGACTTGATATTCAGGGGATCCCAATTACAAAGAATTTTGTTTTTTTCATTTGAGATGAAAAGTCCGATTGCCGTTTTGGGAATTGCTTGGCTAGAAACTCTAAGGGAAACAACAGTTGATTGTACAATGCAAGAAATAAAATTCAAGTCAGGTGATTGAGTGGTGAAACTTACGAGTGATCCAACTGTAAGTAAAACACTCATTTTGTTGAAGGCCATGCTTCAAACTATTTAGAGTGAAGGGCATAGGTATTGTGTTGAATTCGGTAGTTTACAAAAGCAACCGAAGTTAGGAAGTGAAGGGGACATCTACATATTATCAATCCTAGACCAATTTTAGTTAGTGTTTACTCCTCTTTTGGGGTTAACACTGCCTAGGACCCAGGATTGTTCCATTAGACTTCTTCCTGGTGCCCAACCCCTAAACATCCGACCTTACCATTACCCCTACTACCAAAAGAATGAAATTGAGAAAGTAGTGGGTGAGATGATAGTCTCATGAATTATAAAACCCAACCTTAGTCCCTTTTCCAGCTCAATGTTAACTAGTAAAAAAAAAAAAAAAAAAAAAAAAGGACAAGGGATGGAGGTTTTATATGGATTATAAGGCTCCAAACAAAGTGATGCCTTCGAATAAATTTCCCATTCCTATGGTGGATGAGCTGTTTGATAAACTAAGGGGTGCTACCATTTTTTCTAAGTTGGATCTAAAGTCGGGATACCATCATATTCAGGTTAAGGATGAGGATACACACAAAACGATATTTTCGACACATGAGGGACATTATGAAATCCTAGTCATGCCTTTCCGTTTGACCAATGCACCGGCTACTTTCCAAGCCTTGATGAATGACATATTTCAACCTTATTTGCGGCAGTTCAATTTAGTATTCTTTGACGACATCCTATTTTATAGTAACACAAGAGAGGATCACCTTCGGCATCTGGAAATCACCCTTCTAACACTTGAAGAAAATCAGTTGGTGGCTAACAAAAAAACATTTTTTTTGGGCAAAGGAAATTATAATATTTAAGGCATATCATTTCGGTAGATAGGGTAGCAGTGGATCCCTCAAAGGTTGAAAGTATTTTGCAGTGGCTGGTTCCTAAGGATGTTAGGATGTTAGTTTTTTTGTCATCTTATGATGTTGTTTTGAGTCAATGTGGGCACACTTGCTAAAGATGAACACCTTAACAAATGTGAGCACTTTAACGTGTGTGTGCTCACAATGCTTTTGGTAGATACTTTTCCTAAATCGCACTTCTTGCACTCGTTTTACTTTTTGGACAATATTATTCCTTGTTGATATTTTGTTTTGTGCTTTTACACTTGTTCTCCTTTTATTCGCTATGGGAGAAAAGGAATATTGCTTTTGTTTTTGGTCCCAAATTTCTTATGCAAAAAGAAAAACACAAAAGTTAATATTTAAGTTTTTTGTCTCCCAACCTTTAATGCATTGATCTCTATATATTCATTCATTTATGGCTTTTCTTTAAGGAATCTGATTGCAATTGTTTTCCTCTTTGAATATTCTCTGAGGTTCTCATTTGGGTTAAGGTTTCATACTATGCTTTGGCAAGCTTATAATTACCATCTTCACTTGTCCTTGTGTGAGATATTTTTGGATGATGTTTCCTTTGTGACGAGAGCTTGTGTGTAAGCTGTTGTCCTGTCTTCATTGTTGAATCTTGAGAGGAGCTGTTCTTCAACATGATGTTGCTGTGTTCGTGAAGCTTGCTGTGAGGACTTGAAGTTCAACCAAAGAAGATAAAGTAGTTATGTAGAAAACAAGGAGTGTTTTATAACTTTGGTTATCTTGCTTTGTATTTGAACTCATAAGTATTTCATAGTGAATTTGCTTCCTCTGGACTAGGTCCCATGGATGTAGGCTTGATGCCGAACCATGTAAAAATGAGTGTGTTCTTTACTTGTTTTGATATATGTTTTTCACAACTCATTTGCTCTAAAAATTGAACAAGCAACCCATTCCGCATAAGTTTTAATCACTTGGTAACCCTTTAAAACTTTCATTTGGCATCAAAGCATGTTCTAAAGAGTTATTTAAGTTGATCCTTGCTTGTTCATCAGATCTTAAGTCTGTGGTTGTGCTTGTTTACGTTGTCTTTTATTTCATGTCTGTTTGAGCAGATCTACTCATTTCGATCTGTGTGGTCACTTTATTTTGTGTGACCACATTTGTTGTCCTGTCACTATGAGTTTCTTTGGTGAAGGTGGATCTACTCATAGACCACCACTGTTAGAGGGAACTAGCTTTTCCTTCTGGAGACCTAGGATGAAAGCCTTCTTAAAATCTATTGATGAAAGGGCTTGGAATGCAGGTGTTGTTGGTTGGAAAAAAATCGCAAGTTGTTAGTAAAGAAGGTGGTAGCAAGGGAAAACCCCTAGATTAATAGACCAAAGCTGAGTTGGAAGAGTCCAATTTCAACTCTAAAGCTCTGAATACACTCTTTAATGCTGTCAGTATTGGCCAAATGAAAAATATAGCCAACTGTGAGATAGCTAAAGATGTATAAGACAGACTCCAAGTTAAGAATGAAGGAACTAACATGGTTAAAAAGACCAAACTTAGGAGATTGATTACTGATTATGAAAACCTTTTTATGCATGATGATGAGTCTATCACTGATTTTCATGGTTGGTTGTGTGATATCACGAATGAATGCTTTACTTTGAGTAAGATTTATACTGACGTTAAACTTGTCAGGAAAGTTTTGTGTTCTCTGCTTATGAAGTTTATGTCCAAAGCAACCTTTATCGAAGAATTTCAAAATCTAGACAAAATGCAGCTGGATGAACTCATTGGATCACTTTAGATCTTTTAACTCAATCTGAAACAATGGGAGAAGAAATCGGGAAAGGTTCTTGCATTGAAACGTGAGATAACATCTGAACCTATTGTTTGTGTTATTTCTAGTGATGGTGAGGAAGATAAGTGCGCTTTGCTCACACAAAGTTTTGCAAAATTCTTGAAAAAGAATATGAGAAAGCCTAAGTTGGGCAAAAAGGGTAAACAACCTTTTGTGAAGAAGTCCACTAACCTAGTTGGTCAAGGTGCCTTCTCGAAACGATTTTCAAGAGATAATGACAAGAAAAACAAAGGCATTAGGTGCTATGAATGTGAAGGGTATGGACACATTCAGTCAAAGTGTGCGAACACTCTAAAGAAAAAGGGAAAAACCATGGTTGCCACACTAAGTGAAAGTAATGACAGTGAGAGTGGAGGTGACAACATAAATGAGGATGAGAACTTTTTGGTTTTTACGGCTAACCAAGAGGACAGTAGAAGCGTGTCCTTGGATGACTCAAGTGATGTTTATAAGGAGCAGCAAGAGAGTCATGGGTGAAAGCCATCAAGAAGATCAAATCCCTTGAATTTGAAAACTGCACCTTAACGAAAGATAAAAAAAGTGTTCAATGATAAATTGAAAGTTGTGTTTATTGATTTATCCAACAAGGAACTTTTGTTGAATCAAGCTTTACATTAACTAACTGAGGCCAAGGCCACTGTTGAAAGATTGAATGCAGGTTCTTATAAACTTGATGAAGTTCTTGGCCAAGAGAAGTCTTTTGGTGACAAAATCGGGTTGGGTTTTTCTCCTAGAGCAAGTTCGTCCAAACCTGGTGTGACCACTTTCATTAAAGCGAGCACCTCAAAACCAGTTGTGATCACCACAGTCAACACAAATTTAGACCTGAATGTTTTTGCTACACCTCCTGATCCTCTCCTGAAGGTAAAAAGGTCTACTTCTATTTGTCATTTCTTTCAAAAGAAAGGTGACATTAGACCAAATTGTTTCAAGTTCATTTCATACTTGAAAAGGTGCATTGGAAATCATGTTTTTCCCTCTAAAAAATCCTTGCATCAAAACAGTTTTTTCAAAAATAGAAAAATATAGATACCTAAGTCCAGTACCAACTATTTGGTTGCTCATACATCATTGCTTGCATTTCAAAATAACCAACGGTAGTTTGACAACAGGTGTTTAAGGCACATGACAGGTAACAAAGGTTTGTTGGCTGATCTTGAATTTGTTGAGGCAGGTCATGTGACTTATGGTGATGGCAAAAGACGTAAAATCCTTGGCAAAGGATCTATTGTTATTCCTAGTTTCCCTATTCTGAATGATGTGTTCTATGTTGAAGGTCTTAAAGCTAATCTTATAAGCATTAGTCAAATCTTTGATAAAGTTTGTGTCGTGAAATTTTTAAAAAATTTGTGCCATGTTTTGAATGATGATAGTACTTCAATTCTTGAAGGAAAAAAATCAAATGACAATTGTTATCTTTTGACTAACAAAGTTTCTTGCTTAAGTTCCAAATCAAATTGTGTTTATATTTGACACAAAAAGCTTGGACACATGAATTTCAGAGACCTTGTGAAACTCTCCAAAAAGGATGTTGTGAAAGTTTTGCCTAAACTTGTGTTCCCAAAAGGTAAAGTATGTGGCCCGTGCCAACAAGGTAAGCAAACTAAGTTCCCACACAAATCCTTGTCTCAGCTAAGTACCTCATGTGTGTTAGACCTTCTTCATATGAACTTGATAGGTCATATGCAAACTGAAAGTTTGGGAGGTAAGAGATATGTTTTTGTGTGTGTTGATAACTTTTCAAGATACTCATGGGTTGATTTTTTAAGGGACAAGTCTGATGCATTTGAAGTTTTTCAAAATTTGATCAAAAGACTTCAAGTTGAACAAAATTGTGGAGTGAAGAAACTTGTAAGGATAGAAGTGATCATGGAAGGGAGTTTTAGAACACTAATTTTTCCAGTTTTTGTGATTCACAAGGTATATGGTATGAGTTTTCTGCTCAAAAAACATTTCACCAGAATGGAGTTGTGGAGAGAAAGAATAGAGTTCTTCAAGAAATGGCAACAGTTATGCTAAATGCCAAGAAATTACCAACAAGATTGTGGGCTGAGGCAATTAACACAGTGTGTCACATTGCAAACAGAATTTTTCTAAGAAAATGTACCTCACAAACTCTTTATGAGTTATGGAAAGGTAAGAAGCCTAACCTGTCCTAATTTCATGTTTTTGGGTGCAAGTGTTATATGTTAATGATAGAGATCCCCTTGGAAAATTTGATTCCAAAAGTGATGAAGTTGTCTTTCTTGGATATTCTTCAAATAGTAGGGCACATAGGATTTTCAATATGAGAACTCAATGCATAATTGAATCATAACTCAAAAGATTTCTCATAATTTTCCCATGAAGATGATTTTGATGACTTAGTGTCACCTACTGATATGACCACTGATCATAACAATATGCCTACTCTGAGTTCTCCTAAAGATGTAACCACATCAAAATCTGATGTGCACACCTCCGCAGCTCAACAAGGATCTCTCCCAGAGAGATAAGGACTCGAATTGATTGTTGATCTGTTTAATGAAATCACTTAACAAAAGACACCCAAAACCCGAGAACCACCCTCTTGGATAAAAAAGACTCATCCACCACCTACAGTGGTTGGAAATCCAAACGAGGTAATGGTCACTAGATGTAAAAGATTGAGTGAAATTAATAACCTATGCTATGTTTCCCTTTTAGAACCTAAGAATGCAAATGAGGGTCTTGAAGATGATTGCTGGATTGTTGCCATGCATGAGAAGCTAGAACAATTTTAGAGAAATGACGTGTGGAAACTAGTTCCCAAACCTGAAGGAATTAATGTTATTGGAACAAAGTGGATTTTCAAGAACAAATCAGATGAATTTGAGAACATTGTGCGAAACAAAGCAAGACTTGTTGCACAAGGGTATACCCAAGTTGAAGGAGTTGATTTCAATGAAACTTTTGCACCTATGGCTAGGCTTGAATCCATAAGATTAATGTTGGGAGTTGCCTTTTGTATGAAGCTAAAACTTTACCAAATGGATGTGAAGAGTGCCTTTTTGAATGGAATACTGATGGAAGAAGTTTATGTTGAGCAACCACTAGGATTTCAAGATCCTCATAAGCTTGATCATGTGTGCAAACTGAAGAAAGCACTCTGCGGTTTGAAGTAAGCACCGAGAGCTTGGTATGATAGGCTGGCCTCCTTCCTCCTTGATCATAAATTCACAAGAGGTAATACCGACAAAACTTTGTTCATAAAGCATGAAAGAGGTGATTTTTTGTGTGCTCAAATTTATGTAGATGATATGATTTTTGGTTCCACTTCACATTCTCAATTGGAAAAAATTCTTGCTTTAATGAAAGATGAATTTGAGATGAGTATGGTGGGAGAACTAAGCATGTTTCTTGGTCTTCAAATCAAACAAATTGATTGTGGAATGTTTGTCTCTCAGTCTAAGTACGACAAAAACATGCTCAAAAAATTCAATCTCGAATCTGCCAAGTATGCTAACACCCCAATGAGCCCCACTCTTAAGCTCTCCAAGGATGAAAAAGGTAAAAAGTTGATAATACGTTATTTAAAAGCATGATAGGGAGTTTGTTATAGTTGAAAGCAAGTAAGTTTGATTTGTGCTTTAGTGTAGGTGTGTGTGCAAGGTTTCAATGTAATCCTACTGAGCTTCATGTTAAAGTTGTTAAGAGGATTATGAAATATGTTGCTGGAACATTAGATTTTAGGCTTCGGTTTTCTTATGAATCTAATCCTATCCTTGTGGGTTTTGGTGATGCTGATTGGGCAAGGTGCTTAGATGATAGAAAAAGCACATTTAGAGGATGTTTCTTTCTCGGCAACAACCTGATCACCTGGTATAGCAAGAAACAAAATTCAATCTCTCTCTCCATAGCCGAGGTTGAATATATTGGTGCAGGGAGTTGCTGCACATAAGTTCTTTGGTTAAAACAAATGCTATGTGATTATGGATTTGATCAAGAATGCGTAACTATCTTTTGTGATAACACTAGTGCAATAAACATTTCTAAAAATTATGTTTAGCACTCTTGAACCAAACACATTGACATTAGGCATCATTTTGTAAGAGACTTAGTTGATGAGAAAGTGATCACTCTTGCACATGTTAACACAAACTCTCAACTTGCTGACTTGTTTACTAAGGCTTTAGACTTGCAAACTTTTGTAAATTTGAGGAAGTCCATTGGACTTATTCAAATTGAGTAGTGTCTCTTTCTTTCTAATAAATGCCATGAGACAAATTTTCAACTTTTTATTGTTGCAAGTATTCTTTTAATTTGTGTTGGTGTATGAGATTTTTTTTTTTTTTTTTAGTCTTGTGGTAGCATGTTGCTTTTGTGCTTTCTTATCTAAAAGCATTTATGTCTTATGATCTCTCTATGAGTTTGTATCGCTTGACTTTGTCACCAAGTGAAAGAGCTACCTTGCTTGTAGTGTGAAAGTCATAAGTGAGTAATCCTGTAGGATGTAGAGATCCTATGTCCTTGGAAGATCTACCATTTAGAAGGCTACCTTCTTGCAAGTGTGAAAGCTACACTTGGTTGCTAATTGAGAGATTTTATTCTATTTAATCCTTGGAATTTTCATTGAAAAAGAAATCAAAAAGAATTGAATTGAATTGAATAGTAAAAAGGGCATGAGGGAAGAGGGAGTCAAAAGATGTTTATTTAACCAATGAGTCATGCTTCCCTTTGAGGACACCACACACACGTATGACAAAGAATTTATGCATTCTTGCTCATTGTTTGAAAAAAGAAATAACTACTTGGTGTGTGAAAGTGACTTGATTGAGAACATTCTTTTAGCATCCCCAGGATTGGTGATTTTCTCTTTTATGTCACACTGATTAACAATTCTTGCTTCTGTATACGTTTGCTTATGAAATTGATCTCATGGTAATTTCCTTTTCATTTTATTTCTTTTTTTTTTTTTTTTTTTTTTTTTTGTCTCTTGTCTTTTGCCTTTTTCAAATGTCACCACTTTGAGAGTTCTTGTGTGCACACGTTTGCAGTTTCCTGACTTTGATTTCTCCTCTAAGTATCTCTTCTATTGTTGAGCTTTGTGTATGGTTCAATGTGTGCACCTTGTACGCTTATGTTATCACATGTGAGACTTTCTTTAATTTTTTCTTGTTATGCGCACATGACTGTTTGATGTGCTCACATTGTCTTGAGTGAATAAAAAAATCATGTTTTTCTAGGGTTGCGAACTTTTCTCTTTTTAAAGTTGCACTTTTGTTCTTCTTAACTATCATATCCAAAGTCTACAATTTTTTATTCCTTCTTTAATCTCAATATTCTCTCCTAACAACCTTTTACGAGATTCAATGGAACATCAACAGGGATTTGTTGATGACATTAGGAAGGTTGCTGAAGCAAAAAAGGGAACAAGATCAGGGTAGTCCTCACATGCCCAGAAAAGTGCGTACTCTTTTGCTTCAAGTGAAGGCACCCCTTTGCTTTAAAATCAGTGTCGAAATCCTCATCTTCCAAATCCACTCCATCTGATGATCAGCCTTTTATCAAGAGACTAAAGCGCACGAACAGGTCCTTTGTTGAATCCTAAGCGAAGAAGAAGAAACAAGCTAAGATTGCCAAGGGAAAAAGGAAGGTGAAAGCGTCACCTCAATTTGAGGCTTTAAGTAAACGAAAATTTTTTGTTTCTCCTTCTACTGAGTCTAGATTTAAAGACTTTGTTGTTTTTAGACCCATTGTTTGTGAGTCAAATGTCAAACTCTTTGAATTCCCTGAAATTGCCGAAATTGTGGCTAAACGAAAGTGGAAAACAACTGTCGTGAAACCTGTGCCACCTTGTCAGGGTTTTATGCAAGAATTCTATGACATTTTAGGAAAGACTCAGACCAAATCTTGTACAACAAAAACGAAGTCTAGGTAAGGGGTATTTGTATGCATTTTACCCCTGAAGTGATTAGAAAACTATTAAAGCTCCCTGTTGTGAAGAACGAAGATGACCTAACTGTCCTTGTAGAGGAGCGTAGGTTTATGGCAAGTGACTTTAGTGGTGAAGTTGTGATAGTTTGGCCTGACAATGGTTTTCTTCCTGTCAATGTGCTCTCAACCCTGTACAAGACTCTTTTCAAAATCACCATCACCAATTGGTCACCCTCTAGGCATAACTCATCTATCAGGCTTGATAAAGCACAATTGTTGTATGACATTGTGCAAGGAAAGAAAATAGACCTTGCATCTGTTATTTACAAATTGATCAAAACTACTAGTGAGTTTGAAAGGAAATCGTTCATTCTGCCTTTCCCTTCTCTGGTTACAAGGTTTGTTGATTCCTATAGGGCTCCAAAATAGTCCAATGACCATTTTCTTAAGATTAGAAATGTCTCTTCTAAGACACTCAAGCCTTCTGTTCCTATTGTAGATGTACCTTCATCTTCTCAAGCACCTCCTGTAAAATCCAATGCTTGGCAATCCAAGTTGTTTGAGTTGTTATAGGCTCTTGACCAGAAAGTAGAGTCATATCACACCACCTTGCTGGCTCGTGTTAACTCCCTTGAAAATACACTTAAAGAAACCATGGTTGAGCTTCTAAGCAAAGCATCAAGTGGTTCCAAAGATGTCCCTAATGCTCTTATTGCTGCTAAAAAGACTGTTGTTCCTGCTGAGCCTCATATTGATCTAAATGCCAATCCTACCACTGCAAATATTGTTCTTTTTGAGGATCCAAATCCAGTCATCCCTGAAGACATTCCAGAAATTAATAAAGAAGCTGATATGGATGAACCTATTTCTAGAATTGATGTTGGAACTTCTGCTCCTGTACTTGTTCCTGAAATTGACCCCTCCAACAGGGAGAAAGAATCTAAAGATGTGATCCCTCATATTGTCTCTCAGACTAAAGAAAATATTCTCGCCGTGGACACCTCTGCTCCTGTTAGCACTATTCCTCCTCCTATGTCCACCTCTGTAGTTGATCCTTCTCCAACTCCTACACCTGTTAAGACTCATGTCAAAACTGTTGGCAAGAAGCCCCCCACCAGAAGATCTTCTCAACACAAAGACTGATCACTTATGATCAAATAAGGGGAGATTTTTGTTGATTGTTGTTGTTGCTAGCCAAGAAATTATTTTACTATCTTTTTTTGTGATCACAGTTGTTTTATGTGATCTCACTTTAAGTGTTTCTTAGGCAGAACTCTCTACATATGCAAAACCTTTTATGAATGCTTTCTTATGGATGTTTTTATGGGTATTTCATTTTATTTTGAATGTTTGGTTGGTTCTATGTGTGAGCAAATTTCTTTTTTTGCTAATCTCTCCCTTGTTGTGTTCCATGTTGTGCAAATTATCTTGAATGACGTGTTGATCTACCTCATATGGAAATCCCTTGGTAACATTTTCTTGACTCTTGTATCTGCTTAGGGGGAGGTTTATAATAAAGAGGGATAATTGTATTTTTTGATCTCTTACTTTGAAAAATGTTTTTTTTTTTTTTTTTTTTTGTTTAAAAATTTGTGCTTTGATCATAAGTGACAAAGGGGGAGATTGTTAGTGTTTTTGTCATCTTATGATCTTGTTTTAAGTCCTACACTATCTTTTCCTTTCTGCCAATGTGGGCACACTCGCTAAAGGTGAACACCTTCACAAGTGTGACCACTTTAGCGTTTGTGTGCTCACAATGCTTCTGGTAGATATTTTTCCTAAATCACACTTCTTACACTCGTTTTTCTTTTTAGACAATATTATTCCTTGTTGATATTCTGTTTTTGCTTTTACACTTGTCCTCCTTTTATTCGCTATGTCAGAAAAGGAATATTGCTTTTGTTTTTGGTCCCAAATTTCATGTGCAAAAAGAAAAACACAAAAGTTAATATTTAAGTTTTTTGTCCTCCAACACTTAACGCATTGATCTCTATATATTCATTCATTTCTGGCTTTTCTTTAAGGAATCTGATTGCAATTGTTTTCCTCTCTGAATATTCTATCAGGTTATCATTTTGGTTAAGGTTTCATACTATGCTATGGTAGGCTTATAATTACCATCTTCACTTGTCCTTGTGTGAGATCTTTTTTAATGATGTTTCCTTTGTGACGAGAGCTTGTGTATAAGCTACTATTCTGTCTTTATTGTTAAATCTTAAGAAGAGCTCTTCTTCAACATGATGTTGCTGTGTTTGTGAAGCTTGCTATGAGGACTTGAAGTTCTAGCAAATAAGATAGAGTTGTTGTGTAGAAAACAGGGAGTGTTTTACAACTTTGGTTGTCTTGCTTTGTATTTGAACTCTAAGTATTTCATAATAAATTTGCTTCCTCTGGACTAGGTCCCATGGATGTAGGCTTGATGCTGAACCATGTAAAAATAAAAGTGTTCTTTACTTGTTTTGATGTATGTTTTGATTATGTTTTTCACAACTCATTTGCTCTAAAAATTGAACAAGCAACCTATTCCGCATAAGTTTTAATCATTTGGTAACCCTTCAAAACTTTCAGGGGCATTACGGGGTTTTCTTGGCTTGACAAGCTACTACAGATGGTTCATCCAAGGGTATGGAAAAGTAGTTGTTCCTCTTACTTCTTTACTTAAGAAAGATTCATTCAGATGGAATAATGAAGCACAGAAAGCCTTTGAAGAACTTAAGCATATTATTACTTCACTTCCGATGTTGGCTATGTTTGATTTTTCTAAGGATTTTGTAATAGAGATGGATGCCTTAGGAATTGGATTCAGGGCTATTTTGATGCAGGAGGATAGGCCATTGGCATTCTTGAGCAAAGGGTTATCTTCCCAATCCAAGCTTAAGTTAGTTTACGAGAGAGAATTGATAGTGATTAGGATGGTAGTTCAGAAATCATGCCATTATTTATTGGGTCAGCTTTTCATTATTAGAATGAATCAGCGGAGTTTACATTTTCTCATGGAATAGCAGGGGTGAAGACAAAAAAAAATGGGTTGTGATGCTACTTGGGTTAAATTTTGTGATCCAATACAAGCCGAGAACAGAGAATAGAGTGGCTAATGCTATGATTGAACTTCATGGGTTGTCGGTGAGTTATTTTACTGGATTGTAAGAACTTGAGGGAGCTATTCAACAAGATGACAAGTTGCGGGTGTTATACAAGACCTATTAATTGATCCTAGTGGCCACCCACCATATAAATTGGTTGGGAGCCATCTCCTTTATCATGACCGATTGGTCTTATTAAGGAAAGAGGCCTACATTCAACAACTCCTACATGAGTTTCATTCATCACCACTTGGTAGTCATGATGCGTGTTTACTACAACATGCAAAAATAGCAAGTATACTAGTTGCAAAAAGTAATAAAGTGATGAGTGAGTATCGTTCCCACGAGGATAGTGTTACTAATTACTGATTTTTCTAGTTTAAGTCCTAATTGAAGCAACAATAAATTGGATTGATGGAAGATTAACAAACTAAATACAAATGCAAAACCCAACAACTTAACTAATTAAACAATTCTAAAACAAATGCTAGGGTGTTGAATTCACCTAAATATGCTAACCCAAATCATAGAATCTATTACCCAAGTTCTAATTCCTTGATTGAAAATCGAATTCCCTAAGTTGTAAAACATACATTCTCATGCTACATTTCCCTACTTATCCCTATTAACCTTCCGCACCCAACAAAATGAAGATTAATAGCTCAAAGGATTTTAAGCTTTGTGGAATTCTATCTAGATTTCATAGATTGCTAAACCTATCTCTAGCGTTTGCTAATCTATGGTATTTATCCCAAGAGGCACAATCACAAATCACTTCTCAGTCTCATTGTGAATAACACACATTTGAATGGTGATCAAGCATCCAAAAGACATTAAGCAAAGAGATAAACACTCAATCATGAAATTAAAACTCAAAGTAATTCAACCTATATAAATTTGAATCATTGTATCAAGATTACATCAAACCCTAGCTAAACAACTCAGTTCATGCTCAAAAACGAAATAAAACAACAAAAACAAACTGAATCAAGATTCATCATTGAAAAGCAAGCAAAAGATGGAGAAATCTTCTCTAATTTGAAGCCCAAATCTTCAATAATCTTCTCCTTCCATGAGCTGCCTCCCAAATCACGAACCAAGCCTCTTTTTCTTTCCTTTTCGCTCTAATTTATACCTCTCTCACTTAAGGACGAAGCCCTAGCAAGCCAAAACGCGTCGTTTTATTTTTTACAGCTGCTGCAGTTGTCGCCGCGGCGAACCTTTTTCCTCGCCGCGGTGAATAATTACAGGCCCAATTTGAGCATGATAGAGTTCGAATCTGGAAAAGTGTTAAACATATGAATTGTAGTCCTTTCAATTATATTTCTGGTCGTTCAAGAATCAGCACAATCAGAGGTCTATAGCTCAAGTTATGGCAGAAATACTGAAGCATGTCCAAAGACATTTTCCTTCAGTTCCCAGCGTACTTTTCACGACTTCAAGCCAAGTTTTCACCTTTGTCCAGTCAGAATTAGGAAAAACCCAAAACATCAACGTTGTAGCTCTTCTTCTTAGCTTTCCAAAGCTTCTAAATTCAGGTTATTCTGAGTTTTCAATCTCAAGTTACACAATTTACGCTCAAAACTGTCATTTATGCTAAAAATCATCGTTTAAGCCTACAAAGACAAATTAATAGAATTAGGTAACAATTATGGCCCAAATTGTATGAAAAGTATCCTAAATCCTATCAAAATTCAATGCAAAATCATAGTGTAAAATACGCTTATCAACTACCCTCAAACTTAAGATTTGCTCGTCCTCGAGCAAAAAGGAATAAAAACTCAAAGGAAGAAAAGCAACAAACAACCAAAAACACAAAACAACAAAACAACAAAACTAAAAATGAACAAACAAAAATTAGGCTTAACTCAACACAAGAATTGCCTAGAATTTATACAAGTCTCTAAGGTTGTTGAAAAATTATTAGTAGAAAATGTTCAACACTCCAAGAAGTTATAAGTTGCATCGACTATCTTTCTCTATTGATCCCCAGTAGGTGATCCCCACTTGATCCACATTTCGACTTCCCGGATTATTTTATGCAGAAATGTAAAGTTTATCAAATGGTGGCAGACTCCATAAGCCTAAGTATCGAACTACTCTCCACTAATGTGGACTAGACATCGCTAAGGATCAAAAGGTCTTTGCAAGCTTGTAACGTTAGGCAAGGGTAGTGGGCTCCAAGGAAAGGGATAGGATAAACAAAGTAAGAGAACTCGGTTTTCCTCATGCAAACACTAAGAGCTACATCAATCTTTACTTTCTTTCTCAACCACCAATCAAAGTATCAACCATTTTACAACCCTCAAACTTATGCATTTCTTATTTTTGATTTTGAATTGAATTAAAGCAAAAAAAAATTTTCTTTTTCTTTTTCTTCTTCTTCTTCTCTTTCTTTCTTTCTTTTTTTTTTTTTTTTTTTTCAAATATAAATATTTACAATAACAATTATTTGCAACACCATTGAGGTCTATTGCCCCTTCTTCGTGCCCTTTTTGCAACCCCCAAACTTAAAATTTTGGTCCATCACTTATTCACACACCTCTCCAAGCTCTTTTGTGTCATACATTAGGTCCATAATTCTCCTAAAGGGTATGATAAAGTGTTTAGGGTATAGGGATTGGACAATTTTTGGTTTGCAAGGAAAATAAGGCAATGATAATCTCATAAGGCTCAAATGGGTGACTAGGGAAAGATTCATTCATGGGTCGGCTGGAAAGGCTCAAACGTTCTAAAAAATGCCTAAATCATTTCCTCAACAATGTCTAATCCTAGAATTTCGCCTCAAGCACTTCTCTACTAGGTTCTAGAGTCCACCAACATTATCAAACTTCACCTAACCACATAAAATGTTTCTAAGCATGCCGAAAAAATGAAAATGGTGGTTGAACCACTCAACAAACCTCAATCAAAATTCAGTCAATAAACCTAAACTTGAAGCAATGCTTAACATTTTCCAAGAATAATGTCCCAACAATTCAAGTTTCGTCATAGACTTATGCAATTCATCATCGGCAAAAACAATCAAACTAAATAAAATAACTAAAGTTTTTTTTTTTTTTTTTCCGTTTAAGGTGTACGTGGCGTTGTTATACCAGAGGTTGCCAAGTCTTGCTAGCGATTTTAAGGCGGGTTCTGGTTTCCAGCCGGTATACCCTTAAACCAAGCTTTATGTCTATTTCCTACCCCCAAACTTAAAATGACATTGTCCCCAATGTCACATCATGCACATCCAAGGAATAGAAAAACAAAAGTAAAGGTTACGAGATACTCCCCTGACTAATCCGTAAAGGCCGATTTTTGTGCAACATCCTGGCATCCATTCCTTGGCTTCCTCATCATCATCATCTGTCAAACAAATGAAAGTCTATGGTGCCAAATGTGTTAGATACCCTCACCGATTAATATGAAAGAATTACATCCTAATCTCAACCTTATTGAACTAAACCTAAAATCTAAACAAAAACAAATAAAGAGCCAAAAACCAGGAGATCAACATCAATTCCTACTTACAAAACATAAAGAAATAAAAACAAAAACTAAAAAGAAAAGTGCTTCAGGAAAATTTTCGCAAAAATGAAAGGTCACGCGACTATTAAAAGGAAACAGACTTCGCCGCGGCGAAGTTCTTCATGATAAAACCCTAAATTCAAACCCTCATTATCGCCGCAAGGCAACAAATTCTTCGCCGCAGCGAAAAATTATAGGAGCTACAACATTCTTCAGGGCACTTCGCCCCGACGAAGTCTGGAGTTTTTCTTTCCTTTTCCTTAGCTTTCAAACTTCACCTGAAACACCCAAAAACACATAAATTAAAACTAATTCAAAATCATAAGAAAACTAAACAAATTCAAACAGCAATGAAATGAAAAACAATTGAAAAGACTTGGGTTGCCTCCCAAGAAGCGCTTGTTTATAGTCGAAAGCTCGACTTTCCCATGGTCCTTCGTCAATCCGGATCCTTGTGGGGTGCTTCACTTCTCATTGCCACCTCTTGATCTTTCCTTTGGATTTCGGACATTCTCATAAGCATCTTTTCGAAACTTCAAATTCGTATATGCGTACTTGAGATGAGATGGTGATTGGTTGAGTCCAATGTTTGGAGTCTCTTCGAACACCAATTTTGACTTGTGCACATTTACACCAAATTCGTCAAATTGTTCCTTGTGAGGTGAGTTGCTTGGTTGAAATTCCCCTAAGTATCTTGCACACCTTTTCGCTTTGAGATTTTCCTCTTCATTAGTCTTGTCTTCATGTTCTTCCAGCTTTTCTTCTCTGTGAGGTTGCTCCAACACTATACCTCTCCTCAATGGTATGACATTTAATTGTTCTTCAGGATTTGTGACCGTTGTGCTCGGCAAAGAACCTTGAGATCTCTCTGTCAGTTGTTCAACCAATTGCCCCACTTGAACCTCCAAATTTTGAATGGACACTCCTTGATTTCTGAAGTTTGAGCATGTCTCATTCATAAAACTTGTGGTTTCTTGCATGAATTCCCCAAATATATCCTCCAATTTCGACATTCCTTGCTCACATGGTTGATGATTCACCACTAGTTGATGGTTTGGCATTGTCCTTTGATTTGATTGACTGCTTTGATCGCTCCAGGACAAATTTGGGTGATTCCCCCAACCAAGATTGTAAGCATTGGAGAAGGAGTCACCTTGCAGCCTTTGTGAAGTAACCATGTAATTCACTTGCTCGGTTGTTGAGAAGAATAACTGGTTTCCATATTGGCATTCCACACTCTCATGGTTTCCTGCACAAAATTCACAAGTTATAAAAGGTGAGTGAATAGAATTTACATTCATACCTCCCAATTGGCTTTGAAGTGATGTAACTTGTGCAGATAATGTGGCAAACTCATCGACTTCATGTAGACCCATTGTTCTCTTCGGCATTGCTCTCTCATTAGGTCTTTGGTAGTCATTGTTGGCCATCAGCTCAAGCAATTCATAAGCATCTTCTGGGGTCTTATTATTTAAGGCTCCGCCTGCTGCCACATCTACCATCGTTTGAATATTTGGTAGCATCCCATTGTAAAATGTTTGGACTTGTCTCCAAAACGGTAGACCATTATGTGGACAATTCCTTAACAACTCCGTGTACCTCTCCCAAGCTTCATATAGTGATTCATTGTTGCCTTGCACGAAAGAGGTAATGTCAATTCTCATACTTAAGAATATACAATATTTACAATTAACTACAAAAATGAAATAAAAGCCTCAATTTAGCACTACACTAGATACTATCAATATTAATAATCTACTGTCCCCGGCAACGGCGCCAAAAACTTGATGCGTGTTTACTACAACATGCAAAAATAACAAGTATACTAGTCGCAAAAAGTAATAAAGTGATGAGTGAGTATCGTTCCTACGAGGATAGTGTTACTAATTACTAATTTTTCTAGTTTAAGTCCTAATTGAAGCAACAATAAATTGGATTGATGGAAGATTAACAAACTAAATACAAATGCAAAACCCAACAACTTAACTAATTAAACAATTCTAAAACAAATGCTAGGGTGTTGAATTCACCTAAATACGCTAACCCAAATCATAGAATCTATTACCCAAGTTCTAATTCCTTGATTGAAAATCGAATTCCCTAAGTTGTAAAACATACATTCTCATGCTACATTTCCCTACTTATCCCTATTAACCTTCCGCACCCAACAAAATGAAGATTAATAGCTCAAAGGATTTTAAGCTTTGTGGAATTCTATCTAGATTTCATAGATCGCTAAACCTATCTCTAGCGTTTACTAATCTATGGTATTTATCCCAAGAGGCACAATCACAAATCACTTCTCAGTCTCATTGTGAACAACACACATTTGAATGGTGATCAAGCATCCAAAAGACATTAAGCAAAGAGATAAACACTCAATCATGAAATTAAAACTCAAAGTAATTCAATCTATATAAATTTGAATCATTGTATCAAGATTACATCAAACCCTAGCTAAACAACTCAGTTCATGCTCAAAAACGAAATAAAACAACAAAAACAAACTGAATCAAGATTCATCATTGAAAAGCAAGCAAAAGATGGAGAAATCTTCTCTAATTTGAAGCCCAAATCTTCAATAATCTTCTCCTTCCATGAGCTGCCTCCCAAATCACGAACCAAGCCTCTTTTTCTTTCCTTTTCGCTCTAATTTATACCTCTCTCACTTAAGGACGAAGCCTTATCAAGCCAAAACGCGTCGTTTTATTTTTTACAGCTGCTGCAGTTGTCGCCGCGGCGAACCTTTTTCCTCGCCGCGGTGAATAATTACAGGCCCAATTTGAGCATGATAGAGTTCGAATCTGGAAAAGTGTTAAACATATGAATTGTAGTCCTTTCAATTATATTTCTGGTCGTTCAAGAATCAGCACAATCAGAGGTCTATAGCTCAAGTTATGGTAGAAATACTGAAGCACGTCCAAAGACGTTTTCCTTCAGTTCCCAGCGTACTTTTCACGACTTCAAGCCAAGTTTTCACCTTTTTCCAGTCAGAATTAGGAAAAACCCAAAACATCAACGTTGTATCTCTTCTTCTTAGCTTTCCAAAGCTTCTAAATTCAGGTTATTCCGAGTTTTCAAGCTCAAGTTACACAATTTACCCTCAAAACTGTCATTTATGCTAAAAATCATCGTTTAGGCCTACAAAGACAAATTAATAGAATTAGGTAACAATTATGGCCCAAATTGTATGAAAAGTATCCTAAATCCTATCAAAATTCAATGCAAAATCATAGTGTAAAATACGCTTATCAAGTCACTCATGATTTTTCAAGACGTATAAATGGCTCACCAGTGCGGTTTTTTAGGACGGTATGAAAAAGGATGTTCAAGAGTATGTCGAGTCTTGTTCTATTTGCTAACAAAGTAAGTATCAAGTGTTGAGTCTGGCCAGATTATTACAACCTCTACCCGTGTCGGCATAGGTATGAGAAGATATTTATATGGATTTCATCGTGGGACTTCAGAAAGCCAACAATGTCAACTTTATCTTGGTGTTTGTTGATAGGTTGATCAAGTACAACCATTTTTTGCTTCTAAGGCACTTGTACACAGCCAAGGATGTAGCGACACTATCATTAGGGAGATTGTAAGGTTACATGGGTTTTCCACAATCAATCATCTCAGATCACGATCACATATTTGTTAGTCAGGGGTGAATTGTTTAAATAGTCTAGAATGCAACTTCACATGAGCTCAGCCTACCACCCGCAAATAGATGGACAATCAAAAGTGGTTAATCGATGTGTGGAGACATATCTTCGTTGTTTTTTTGGACATCAGCCGTGACATCGGCCAAAATGGATTTCGTGGGCTGAATTTTGGTTCAATACAATGTACAACAGTTCCACTAGTAGACCTCTTTTAAGGCACTTTATGGTCATGATCCATCGACTATCCTTGAACTTTCAGATTGTGGATCTACAGTAGATGAAGTAAACCATCAGTTGCAAGCTTGCAAAGTCATTTTGGAAGAGTTGAAAGATAATCTTATCAAGGCTCAAGGTCGTATGAAGTGTTATGCAGATGCAAAGTGAAGAGAAGTTAGTTTGGAAATCGAGGAATTAGACTTGAAGTTACAACCCTAGCGTCTTCGCTCATTGGCTCGACATTACAATGAAAAACTAAGCCCTCGCTTTCATGGACCGTTTGTAGTTACGGTAAAGATTGACTTGATGGCCTACTACTAAAAGTTACTAGAAAAAACTCACATCCATGATGTTTTCCATGTCTCACAACTCAAGAAAACCAAGTACCCACCGCCTAATGCCCAACCCCTTCCTAAAGGATGGACAAAGATCTTGTTTTGCGAGTCAAACCGAAAGAGGTGTTGCGAACCTGAAAACTCCTTAATGGAGCCAATATTGATATTCAGTTTCCTTTTTTCCACCTTGAGGACAAGGCAGCTCTCCTTGGGGGTTGGGGGAGGGGGTTGTCTTAGGGCCATTGGCTGGGGGCGTTTAATGATGAAACCTCTACAGTGCATACCTATAGTAGGAAAAACACGAGAGTGAGTAGAGGATGGGGGCAAGATTTACCAAGCAAAGGATGGTCCTAAATTGCATATTAGTTCGTGCAAGGCAGTGGAAAAAAGGCATCTACAGATTGAGTTTCACAGAATTCTATTAGAGTGAGAGATTTTTAGCTTAAAAAGGGTTAACAAGGAATGTTCTAGGCATCTAAAAGATTAGAACGAAATTTTGGGTTGGGGAGGTAATTGGTCCTCAAAGCCAGTTGGTTATCTTTTTTCTTTACTTTTCTTCTTATCAATTTACTATCATTTCTGGTCTGTTAATTTGTGAATGTTCTTATTGATGATGAACCTTGCTATTGTGTTGGGAATTTACTATTAATATATCAGAGGTATTTTAGTGATATTCTTGTTGTGTTTGTTGTGTTGAGTATTTGTGAGTTGGGGTGAAGGAGAGTTTTGGAGAATTTGGTTGTGTTGAATGACTGAGTAGGTTGAGTTAGAAGAAGGTTTCTAACAAACCTTGTGACTTGGAGGAGTAAAAAGCAACTGGTAGTAGCAAGGTCAAGTGTAGAAGTTGAGTACAGAGACATGGCTTTTAGAGTGTGTGAGTTATTATGGTTGAGGAACTTGCTAAGGAAGTTGGGTGTTGACTCTCAGGATGCAATGAAGTTGTATTGTCATAACACTTTAGCTATAAAGATTGCCCATAATCCAGTTCAACACGATCTGGCGAAGCATGCAGAAATTGATAGACTCTTCATTAAGGAAAAACTTGAAGCTCAAATCATTATATTTCCTTTTTTGAAGTATAAAGATTAGCTAGTCAATGTTCTAACCAAAGCCATAGCCAACAATGCTTTATATAACTCTTTACACAAGTTAGGCATGTGTCATATTCATGCTCCAACTTGACGGGGAGTGCTAGAATTAAGGTATAATATCCTACAATTAAGAGTTTGATATGGTCAATATTCTTAATTGATATTGTTACCTGTATTTCTCTCTTAATTATAGTATATTTTCTCTCTTAATTATTGTTAGCATGTGATTGAGTTTACGCATCGGACAATTTTAAAACAAATAAAAACCAATCATATGCTTAATCCCAAATCTAGGTACAGATTATAGTGTTTATAATTTTTTTTTTTATTACAACAATATAGTAAATCCATACAAGGATTTAGAATGCTTACACACGTTTGGAGGCTCCTTCGAATATCTCTGATTACACTCATGAACACTATTCACCGGCTACTGTTCATTGACACTGTTCTCCGGATACTATTGATTAATACTATTCATGTGATTCTTCGCTAATCGATCGAAAGTAGGATCGCACTCACGGAAATCCACACGAAGACAATCCGCAGAACTCTTAATTATTTTGCTAGAACAATCAAGAGCTTCAAGAATCAATGTTTTTTCAATGAGTCAAGAAGAGAAAGAATACTTTTCTCTTCAATCAATAGGTGGGGCGTGAGAGAGAGAGAGTAAAAGGGTGGCTAGGGTTTTAATTATTGAATGAATGAATATGTCAATTTTTGTTTTTAATTTAAGTTGCACTTATATAGTGCGACAATTAAAACCATATTCCAATAAGGAATAGCCATGGGCTCCAACCCTAATTCACCCTTGCAACCAAACACACCCTTTATGGTAATTTAATTAATTAATTATTATTATAATTAAAACCAATTAATATATAATAATATATTAACATTTAATTAATAATAATAATTCATTTAAATATATGCATAGATATATTTAAATATAATCTCACTAATTTAATTTTAATATTAAAATTAAATACAGGCAAAAACCTCAACAAATTTAATTGCACTGTGAGATTACCAAAATACTCTTTTGTCCTGAAAGACGAAAATGCTCTTCTCACAAATTGATTCTTAAATTATTTTCTAAGTGTGTGACTCATAGGATCCTCATCATATCGATAGTGTATAGTATCGCGATTAATACCAATTAATTGTCTCACTACACACAGACTAAGATTGGCCCCTAGCAAGGCATCATGGCCACCCAATATATTCGGATTCGCGAAACCGCAGCCTGTCAACATTATATTTACCGTGCAATCAAATTTTTTCATCAACTGTTATCTCATCGAGACTGAGGTACAGAAATAGTGTCAACCTTAGATATACTCGACATATTTGTATTCAGTTACTAGACCAATGACAGAAATATTAAATTGGATTGAACAACAACTCAATCCCACTGTAGCCATAGATTTAGTGTCATTGTCATTTACTGAATTATCCAGTGAGATAACTTCTCCCGTACCCAAGAGTGATGAATCCTTTGTCGATCTACCATAGTCTCGATGCACTTCTCAATGTAGCCAATCACTACCGTATTGATAGCCATGAATAGAACTATATTGGATTAGTGTCAAACTACACCAATTGGTACACAAGACACTTCAGTGATCTCAAGTCTAAGGATCACATGCACCACCATCCGCTAGAGGATTTATTCTATAGACATTAGGGTTACTATCCATATGGAATCCTCTAGTGGGTTTGTCCAGTGAACTTGCCTCTAGCAAGCACTCATGTGTTGCACCAGGTTGTCGGCAAACAACCTTGACAAGTGAGATCAATCACTGTCTTTCGACAAGGTCGTTCAACACTATGATAGTCTTACCATATTATCTATGTCCTTAGTCAAAATAATATTGGGGTTACGGACGTTTCTAGAATGGCCACCATATGTGATCATAGGGTTCTCACTATCAAGATTTGAAACACTTGATACCCTCGTCACAGTTGTACCATCCTAAGGACATATATCATTACATATAACTATGATTTACTCGATATAGAAGAATATGTCTTTTTTATTGATAAATAAACATTTATTATATAGTCAATTTTACAATAATAGATTGACTCTATGGCACTTACTCTAACAATTATAAGATATTTTTCGTGTGATATTCTGTAATTACTTCTTTTATTATTTCCTTGTAAATGTTATTTGTAGGTAATATATATATGATAGAATTATAATGAATGAGATATATCAAAAAATTATTCCACAATTGTGTTCTTTGGAGCTGGGACATCTATGAGAATCAAAGCAACATCATTATGCTAACCCTTATTGCTTAGCTATTGCTACTTTCTGCATTAGCGAGATGCTACATGATTATTTGTACTTGTCAATTCTAATTTGAAATCTGATTTTCAGCTGAAATAAACATTGTGTTGACATGGTCATAATTCAAGGAATAATTAAGGATATCATAAAGATCTAATTGTGCTTTTAATTTAACACAAGAGAAATAATAAACTTGAATAAGAACATTTCCTAACAAAACTTAGTGTTACCAAACTCATTTAACATCATAAAGTTCTTGTCGCACGTACGTAATTGTATGTTTTTAAAATAAAATGTGACTTTAGGTGCTTCTTTGACACCTAAAGGTTACTTAAAAAATTACTTTATGAAGTAAATCTTATTCATATATAAGAAAAAGTCAAAAAAACAAAAACAAAAACAAAACAAAACGAAGTTCACATGTTTACATCGTGAAGGACCTCAAAAATAATGTGCGTAAGTATGACATGGTCTGCGAAACCTAATTTCTATGTATCTTATTTGAGTCAGCGGGCTACCATCACTTCACATCCAGCCAACAGAAATAACAGAGGATGGACCAAATATAAGTACCCCTACGAAGATATGCTTTAGGTTCAAAATCACTTTGAAGATATATCTAATATCTTAAAGAAAATATACCCAGAATAGAAAAGGGACTTAAGAGAAAGGCAATAGAAAGAAAGAGATAAGGAAACAAACAAGGAGATGAAGCCGTGCATGGAAATCTGTGAAATTGAGCCACCGGTTCTGAAATCAAATTTCACGGATTCAACTGAGCCACAGTCACGGACTATGTCTTGAAATTTGCAATGTACCAACAACACTCCAATTCACAAATTTAATTTCGCATTTGTATTCTTGGAATTCTCCACATTTCATGATTTAATGAAAAAAATTTTCGTTAATAATACTGCTAGTTTTTTTTTTTTTGGGGGGAGGGAGGGCGGGAGGGGAGAGAGGTAGAGAAACCAAGTCACGGGTTACACCTAAAATTCAGCTATATAAAATCCTTCGATCCACCCCATCAAAATGCAAGCAGAATAAATTGCAAGCGACCTTTTGAGGAACCCTAAGCCATGGGTTCAAAGGTTACAGCTATGTTCTTCATCTTCATGATTTTTATGTTAAATTCACTGCTACCAATATACGCTTGTGTTCCTTGTAGACCGCCACCATACCACCGCCCTACCCCTCCGTCAACCCACCCTAAAATTCCCCACCCCAACCCACCAACCACCAAACACCCACCACATCATGGAGGACCATCCAAAAAGCCACCGGTTATCTCACCTCCAGTTATATATCCTCCACCACCAGTAATAATACCTCCAATTACAAATCCTCCAGTCATTACACCTCCCATCACAAACCCTCCAGTCACATTCCCGCCACCTTCTTCTATTCTTCCACCTATCATTGGCGGCCCTCCAGGTGGTGGCGGTGGACGTGGAGGTGGAGGTGGTGGTGGTGGTGGTGGTGGTGGTGGAATTCCAGGTCTCAACCCTCCACCAACTACTCAACCAACTTGTCCTATAAATGCACTTAAGCTAGGGCTTTGTGTGGATGTGCTTGGAGGTTTGGTGCATGTAGGGTTAGGGAACCCAGTTGAAAATGTATGCTGCCCAGTGCTAAAAGGATTGCTAGAGCTAGAAGCAGCGATTTGTCTTTGCACAACTATAAGACTTAAGCTTCTTAACCTCAATATATTCATCCCTCTTGCCCTCCAGGTCTTGATTACTTGTGGAAAGACTCCCCCTCCTGGTTTTGTATGTCCTGCTCTTTAAGTGTACCACATTTGTATTAGGGTGCATCAGTTCTTTATTATTAGCGTAGGTGGTCTTTTTTCGTTAATTTCCTTCCAGGCTTTATGTGATTTTGTTAACCTCTGTTTAAGTTCGTGTTTTCGTTCGATTATGGTGGTATACACTGAGGAAAATGTCTGAGCTTATTTAGTTTTAGCTAGTGCTGCTTTTCACTGTCAATAAATCTCTTATCTTAAAATTTTATCATAAATAAAATATGGTACTCTTAAAATTTACTTGGAATTTCTTTCCTAGTTACTTCAATAGTTTTCATTTAACATGTACTAATATTAGGGGCATTAATTAATTAAAATATTCCATTATATCATTACATATTATTTGTGAATAACAAAATATTACAGTTTACAAAATGAAATAACCAAAACTTTATTTATAAATACAATTATTATGCGTCTTTAATATACATTTTAATGTTTCTGTTTATATAAAAATTTAAATGAGCTTTAAGAAATCCAGTTTATACCGGTATAATTTTAGGCAATAGGTCGATAAACATTAAGGAATTACAATTTAAGTATACGGTAGGAAGTTTAGCAAAATTAACTTAACTATAGTGTAATGAAAGTGCATATTATATGCTTTATTGGTTAGTAATATGATCATTGACACTTACTAAGAAATAATGATGGTGTTCTAGAATCAACGTAAATCTACGTACGTTATACGGTCCACATATACGGCGGATCATATTGTGGCTAAATGATCTAATATTACCATCTTTTCTATTTTTAGTCACATAATTATGGAATCTATCTTTTCTATTCCATCAATATCATGATTATGACTGCAACGATTGTGATTTTTGTTGAAGTGCCATTCGATATAGATTTAGTAGTGAGATGTACGTCATAAAGTGAAAACCGCCAAAGTGCTGATGATAAAACTTTTTCATTATAAATTTCCAAAAAGAAAATTAAGATCAGAGGAAAAATTAAACATTGATTTTCTACAGGGTTAATATATATTTTTCTCATATCAACATAATTATAATTATGGCCTATTTCGTGAGATTTATCAGGATCACTATCGGTTAATATAAGGATCGATCAAGATTATACATAAGTTTAATTTATCTATAAATATTCACATGTCTTTTCTTGTTATTATATTTATAGAGTTAATTTATTTAGATATCAGTGTTAAAATGTAAAAAACAAGTAACCCCTTAGTCTGGCTGTGAATTTAACAAAAATCTATTGAAAAACTTAAGCTTTTATGAGATTCCTTGACATATGAGCCTGAACTAATGTGCCAAAGATGGTTCACGAGAGTACTACTAAGGATAGCAGGAAGCATTTGATAATTACTTTGTCATCAGAATAAAATATAAACTTTTCTATACATTCGAAACTCAAAATTATAAAAATAAGAAAAGAAAGAAAGAAACTCTGTATATGTCATACTTCAATGGCTGAATTCACTAATTTTCACATGCGGAGTGCACAGAAGTGACTGCAGAAACCTACAAACTGATATAAGAGGGTACAATTATGAGGCAATTACTCTGATAAATTAAATACTTATGACAGGAAAAAATAAAAAGAAGAAGAAGAAAATCTTATTGTAAACAATGACAACTATGCACAGTAACAACAGAGTACTTTATTTATTTAGATTGATGTGGTAAGAGTTCTACATACGTTATTGACTAAATAAAACGTCAGCACATATCATAATGATCATCAAACTCTATCTACTTGTCATGTCAATATCATTAAGTTGCTGTTGATTTTGAACACGTACGCATTGCATTGAATGCCTCATATGACAGTCTTATATATATATAGTTGCATAAAATACAATATATAATATTTATCAGTTCTTATTATTAAGATTGCATGTGACTCGCTCCTCTTAGGGTTCCGCATACATAAACTAGCTTATATATATATATGATGTGTTATACGTGAATGACTCATGTTTTCTAGACCAAGTGTTCTGCATACTTTGTTTCTTCATGATCTCTTGCGAGTCGCTCTCCTTTATTTAATTTGTTTAAACCTGCTGTGTGAATATCAGGTTGGAATATCATTCTTCTTTAATATTAATATGTAAATGTACAATCACTGAAGGGGAAGGGACAAAATAAAAAGCCAGAATGTGATTTTATAGATGAAGATCGAGTAGAAAGAGAAATAATATTAAAGATTGTTTTGGAAGTAAATGAAGTTTATATAGATATTTTAATATGTTAAAAATTTATGATAAAGTATCTTTTGAATTGGGCTAACAGAATTACTCCCGGTTTTTTTTTTTTTTTAATCAAGTGATTGCACTTAATAATAAATTACCGGTTTCCTGCATGAATAGTATCAGAGCCACCCATTTGAAGGTAATAATGAGTTTGTAACTTGAGCCCCGCGAAGGAAGTTATTAGAAACTGAATTTGTTATACATCGCTAATTTGCTTGAGTGGGTGTTAAAAATTGAATTAACCGCGAAGAGGATTTGCGATCTCCAAAACCAGTAGTTATCTCGTGTGAGTTTAGGGTTAACAACCTATAATCCAGACGAAAACACAGAAGGAGCAAAATTGTTGGATTTGCTTGAGTTATTGAACATTTTCTCAGCGTTGAAGAGCTTAGAAGAGTCAAAAATGTCAGCCATTGATGCTTATCAAGGCTCTGATACCATGAGAGAAGTGAAGAGAAATGGTTTAGAAGAACAGAGAACAATCAAGAATTTTTCTATCTAATTTGTTCAAACTGAGTTTTACACACTGTTTACAATTTATATTGATAATTTTAAGAAGAAGAACAATAGCAAGTAAGGGGAGCAACTGAGCTTAACCTATTGAAAAACATAATGCTACTGTTTTCAACTATTATTGTTGAATGACGTCGTTTTGAGTTTTCTATCCAACACAGTCTGTTTGCATACATTTCAGTTTGGTTTCAAGTTGTCTTTCAACAAACACATGGAATTGTGTAAATATAAGAAAAGCCTCTGATTTTTGCTTTAATGGATAAATCCAAGAATATCGACTAAAATCATCCAAAAACACAATGTAATATCTGTATCCTTCCTTTGAAATGATTGGTGAAGAACCCCACAAATCAACAAAAACTAATTCTAATGGCTTTGTACTTATTGTCGCAAATTGAGGAAAAGGTTGCTGATGCAACTTTCCAAATTTACCCTCAGAGCATTTTTGTAATATTTACTCTGAAAAGGCAAACTTCTTATTCAATGTAGTATGTACAACAACCTAGAGAATCTTAAAATGAGGGTGGCCAAGCCTCATATGCCATACAACTGAATTAGAATTATCTTTAACAATAGTAGCAGCATTTGTTGAAAGCAAACTTTTAGAACTTGAGTTATTGAATGAAGAAGCAACATCTGTGCAATTAAATGAAGCAGATGTGATTACTATTGAGGTAGAATATGCAAGTTTATGGAATGTTGTTCCGAGAGACAGGTAAGTGCAAAATCAACGGATATAGTCCATTGCTAAGCATGTCATGTAGCAGAACTCTTGTGTCACCTTGTCCTTGATAATACACATATTAGGAAAAAACTCAACAACAATTGCATTGTCTTTGGTGAGTTTTGATATGCTGATTAAGTTTTTTGTAATTTGAGGAACAACTAAGACATTATTCAATAATAATTTTTTAGAAGACATTAAGGTAGGAAAAGAGAAGTCACCAATATGAGTAATAGGAAGACATTGACCATTTCCAACTTGCAAACTTTCAGTTTCGCAATAAGGATTGTTGTTATCAAGATGCTGAACAGTTGAGCTATTGTGGCTAGTAGCTCCTGAATCAAGATACCACTGAGAGTTTGCTACTAAAATTGGTTGAGCAAAGTAAGACATTGGTGCAACATTCTGAGTAACTTTTTGGGAGACTTGCTATGATGATTGAGTTGAAGTAAGCTGAGGCACATATGGTGATCTGACTTCCTTTGAAAATGCTGCAGAACCAAGATCTTTTTGTAAGAAATAAGCTTGATTAGCCTGTTCTGAGAGATCAAGATTAGTTTGATTCAATGGCAAGGGTTGCTGCTAAGTAACTTGTGGATATTGTGGCTATTGAGATTGATTTTTATTTTGAGGACCATTATAGGAAAGGTTGAGCCTATGGTAACATTGCATAACTGTGTGACTAGGTTTTCCACACACTTGACAAAAAATTCTAGGCTTAAAGAAATTCCTGCCTCTTCCTTGTCCAGAGTTTGGATTGACTTTTCTTATGTCTTGTGCTATTAATGCATTGTGAGGGTTGAGAGAAGAAGGTGCTATGTAGTCTGATGAGGTTTGAGTATAGTTTTGGATAGGAAAGATGTTATTTGAGGGATTAAAGGCTGATACTGTTAAGCTGCGGTGTGTTGGTACTAAATATGATATAGGTGAAACATATTGTGTTGTTATTGGTGTAATCATTGTTGCAAGATATTGTGGAATTGTGTTGGTGTATGGTAACTGTCGAGAACTGATATTGTGGTAAGAATGAACAGAATTCTGTTTTTAGGCTATCAAGGTAGAATTATCATGGTACAAACTATGTGCACTATTGTACCTTTCCAATATGATTTCATGTTTATGAAACGGAAATTGTGCTTCGTGAAGGGTAAGGTCATCACCTCTAGTTGACAGATGCACTGATACAGCATCATACTCAGGG
Organism: Pistacia integerrima; assembly: GCA_026225825.1. Classification (NCBI taxonomy): domain Eukaryota; kingdom Viridiplantae; phylum Streptophyta; class Magnoliopsida; order Sapindales; family Anacardiaceae; genus Pistacia; species Pistacia integerrima. Next base: position 10,967,692 of record CM047737.1, on the reverse strand, counting down.
CTTAAGTCGTCTAAGATATAAGCTATTAACTCTTTTGTACTCAAAACAACTCCACTAGCTAAAAGAGAATCAACATAACCTTTCATCTTAAGCACAAACTCATTAATACTTAATGATTCTTTCTTTGTGTTTTGTAATAAGTTCCTAAGGTGCATTGTTCTAGCCTTTGAATTCGGTAATGAAGTGATTTTCTAACATTTCCCATATTTCAAAAGAACTTGAGCATTTAGCAACATATCCAAACATTGATTCAAAAATCGAAGAGTACAACCGGTTCAAAAGGAATTGATCAATTCTCTTTCATAAAAAGTAATCAAAGTTAGGTTTCCTTATCAGATCTCCAATTTCATCAACTCCACTCAATATAAAAGGTTCCAAACAAGGTCGCTCACCATTGACAAAACCTTCAAGCTAAAACGATGTAAGAGCTAGTAGCACTTGAGATCTCCAGTAATTGTGATTCTTTTCTCCCAATTTTATAGCAATAGTAGGTAAGGAGTTTGGAAAGTTAAAATTCTGTAACTGATCATTGTTGTGAACCATCTGTTCTAGGTCTATCACCTTGGGCTTGCTTTTAAAGCTAAAAAGACTTTTGTCATCCATATCAGTAGTAATCGAGCAGCTTTGATACCATGAAATAGTCCAAGAATCAAAGCAAGAAAGTTGTTAAACTTTCCAATGAAACAAACAGAAAAAATAATTGAAAAACAGAGCATATGAGTATTGTTATTTCTGGAAAAATGTTTATGATTTTTCATACAATGAACATGAAGGCAAAGTGCATCTTTATACTAATCCTAGATGACTAACAACAAGTGGCAGTCTTCTACACAATGCACGTGAGATGCTAGGATTACAAGTGTTCAAGAAATTGCATTTATAAACTATACATCTTGACCATCCATTTAATCTTGAAAGTGAGTGATCTTGATTGCTGAGGATTGTTCTGCTTGTGATCATAACAGTTATAGTTGTAAGTATTTTTGTCAACTTTTGAAGTTATGTGTGTACATTCATTTATGATGTTTGCACATTTATTTAGTTAAGCACAATCATGTCTGTAGTTTACACATATCGTAACATTCCACATAAATGTGTGTACATTCACTTCATCTAATTTTATCATAAAATATGTGGGCACATAGAGTTAGATGTGTAACCATTTATCCAGTCAGACTTTTAGTCTAGATATCGAGTTTTTATTTGTTATAAAGATTTTCTCCAGTTCTAAAATATGCGTGAGTAGTCCATATACAGATGTCAAATATTTCAAATGTGATCCTGAAATTTGTTTTGCCTTTTCAGAAGTGGTCCCAACAAGTTGTTGAAAACTTTCCTAAAATAGCCAAACATATGTAAGGCTTGTCAATCATGTTGGGCTCAAAGTGTAATATTGCAAAATGTAAAGGGTTGTCTTTGTAAAACACCAAAACGGTGGCATTTAGAGAAGTTAGTTGAGTCTTTGTTCTTGTGTATAAACTAAACTAACTTTACTCTTTTTAGTTAAAGAATACAGTAGCTAAAGTTTCTTGATTCTTCCAAAAGGGGCTCAATTCACTTTTTGCTTCTTTCTTGTTCTTGAACATCTAGTGGATTAACATGGTATCAGAGCAGTGATTGGCGTCAAAATGGCAAACGTTCTGGCTCTTCTTCTCAACTACTTAAAAGTGTTGAGGAATTGTTACGGGAATCTTCAATTTGCATAACTTCAACTCTGGCTTCGAATCTACAAGTCATAAACCCTAAGCTCACTCAAAATAACTACCCTTTTTGGAGCTGACAAGTCTTATTTGCGGTTGGTTCACACGAACTTGATGACCATTTACTTGGTAAAGTCCTCTGTCCTCCTCCTCTTATTTTGTCGAATTCTGAAATTGATAATGAATTAGCACAAATTCGTGGAGAATCTAAGACTACTAGTGACTCTGTTGGTGATAAATTCAATCTTGCTTATATCATGTGGAAACGTATGGATAAATTTCTTGTGAGTTGGTTATTGGCATGTATTTCTGAAGAAATGTTTGGTAATGTCTCAAAATGTAAATTTTCCACAAAAATTTGGTTTACATTAGAACATGAGTTTGTGAATGATTCAAATGCCAGAGCTCTACACTTAAAAAATTTGTTGCAAACAACTCAAAAGTGCAATTTAAGCATTGAAGAATATGTTAAAAAGATGAAGGGAATGTCAGAAAGTTTGTCAGCTAGTAGGTTAATTGTAACTGATGAAGAGTTGTTACAGTGCATACTTGATGGTTTGGGTCCAAAATATGATGATGTAGTCGTTAACCTCACCTCTAGACTTGAATCGAAAGTGGACAAAGTTATTTTACAAGAGGCATAATTTTTGCTCCAGAAGTTTGAAATCAGACTTGAGAAGTTCAACTCCACCGATCTTTATAATAGCTCTGCTAATATAGCCTCAATTAATCAGACTAGTTTTGTTAGTGAAAATTAACCTACCACTACTCAACTTGCCTTAATTGGACCAACTGCCTCATCTGGAGGAATTCAGCCTACTTCACATTCACTTACCAATCACACTCCTCTTATCTCATTGGGAAATCCTCACTTTGCTCAAACTTATCATGTACCTATCACAGAGAATTATGGTTCAAGACAAGGTGGACATCCATATTTTTATCCCAATTCTAGTGTACCTATAAATGGTCCAAGACCATCAAGATTTCAAAACTATGGCAGAGGCAGAGATCGAGCAAATGGCAGTAGGAAACTGATTTGTCAAGTCTATCATAAAGTCGGTCACTCAGCTGCCCAATGTTACCATCGATTCAATGTTGCATACACTGGAATCTACATTGGTGGATACAATTCTAGTGGTCTCAATTCTAGTCCCAGTGGTTATAGCTCCAATGGTTATGATTTTGGTCCACAAACTCAAGGTTTCAATATGGGAAATTCTGGTGCAGCACCTCAAGGTTATACCTTTGAACAGCACCCTCAGACACATCAGAATGGTCATTATTAGAATAGCTCTTATTAGAACATTCCTCAGGCACCATCATAGGGAGGTGCCACTGTCAATACACCATTTCTTGGAGTGCCTAGTCAAAAAATGTCAAGAGGATCCAATCAAGTTTTCCTGGCCACAACTGGTGTCACATAATCCACACTCAATAATGGTACTGGTTTGTCCTCTTCTTCTCAACAGCAAGCTTCACATTCAGAATTGGCTACATCTCTTACTCCCTTAGATCATGTCTGGTACATGGAATCAGGAGCTACTGATGATGTAACATCAGATTTGAGCCATTTGAGCATAAGTCAGACCTATGTGGTGGTAATCAACTCCAAGTGGGCAATGGTGAGTGTTTACCGATTTCTCACACTAGTTAGTCTTCCTTACCTAGCTCTTTACATTCAAAATGCCTTCATCTTAGAAATATTTTGTATGTGCCTAAAATACCAAAGAACCTTTTAAGCATTTCTAAATTTACTCAGGATAATAATGTAGTTGTTGAATTTAACTCTGAATGTTGTGTTGTTAAGGACAAGCTAACCAGCGCAACACTATTGCAAGGGGAGCTTAAAGGAGGTTTGTATCAGTTGAGAGTTCCTCATCAGAAATCCTACTATCATTCGTCAAATCTATCTCATAATTCTTTGCAGTCTACTAGTATTAAGTCAGCTTTAGTTCCTCAAAATTCTGCATCTAGTTTTACTTCAGTTCCTAGTTGTGTAAATAAGCCATTGAGTCTTACATCCAACTATTCAAATATATCATCCAGTCCTTGTAACATCTACTGAAAACTAGTACAATGCATGCAATTAACAATGGAAAATTGGGCCCAAAATGTTTCTTTTCATTACAATTCACATGTCTTTTATACACAAAGGTTACTGTTTACAAAAGTGCATTTCAAAAGACAAAATAGGGGAACAGTGTAGCTATTGCTCCTCGCACGCCGACGCCCCTCCAACCGCAACATCACCTAGAACCTGCATCCACAAAGGAAAAATAACGGGGTGAGCACAAATAATGCTCAGTAAGTAAAACTCTCTAGCTGTGTCCCCGTGTGTGACTCTTAATTCTTTCCTTTTCTAATCTGTTTCTATTTCTGTTTCTAATAACATCATGGCCTCATCTTACCGGAGGTACGGCCGGATGGTGTTCACACAGCACCATCTCAGTCTCTATGGCTATCGGGTGGAATTCACACAGTACCAACCCGTTCTTAGTGACTACCGAGTGAGGATCACAAAGCACTAACTCGGTTCTCTCTAACTATCGGGTGGAGATCACCTAGCACCTACCCGTTTCTCATGAAATTTGGGTAACGATCACCAAGCATTTACCCATCTCTAGTCACTATCGGGTGATGATCACAAAGCATCAACCCGCTTCTACTAGCCATTGGATGATGATCACAAAGCATCAACCTACATATCTCTTAATTAATCGGGTAGTGGTCACAAAGCATCTACCCATTTCTATTACTCATTGGGTGACGATCACTAAGCATCGACCCATCTCTTAGGGCCATTCGGATGATGATCACAAAGCATCAATCCGATTCCCATAACGGTCGGGTGATGATCACAAAGCATCATCCCAACTATACTACTCTTCTAACTCATTCTATTGTAACATTTTTCAATGCTCTCTACCCTTAGAGTAATTTTACCCACTAAGCTCTCTACTCATAGGGTATTTCTAAACACAAAGTTTTCTACTCTTTCTTAGGTCACTTGCCAATGCATGTAACAATGCACATGGATGATTCATCTCTACTAATGCACTTGTGAAATGCCAACATGCAATGTTGCAAGAATTAAGGTTCATTACTCACACTCAAACCTCTATGAGGCATTTCATCAAACAACTCATGTGCATTATAAAACTCTATCATAGCCATGAATCTAAAACTTTTCTTAACCATCCAAAATGGGGAAAAACCCCTTCACAAAGCCATGATAACCTGTCAAACAAAACACTTCCAAAAAGGGTTCCATAATACCCCTTAAATTCCATCTCAACTACTTTGCCAAACCAACAACCCATTTCTCAAATTTGCAAGGTATAAACAATCACAAAGCATAGAAATCTCTATTTAATCCTTCATACATACTATATTACATGTATATCACATACATGCATCAAGTCTATCAAAACCCTAATCAAGAAATTTCATAAATCTCAACTTGGGTTGGGTTTTACTTACTTGTTATGGAGAGACTTCACCAAATCCTCTTTCCACTTGGTTTTCTTGGCTATTCTCTCTACTCATAACCAAAAGAATGAAAACCCTCAAAAAACCAAAATGAACTAAAATCCACAAATCACACAACTTAAGGAGAAATCCTTACCTTAGGAAGCCTTAGGTTGTTTTCTATACCCCAAATCACTTCAAAAACCCTTGAAAATCCTTGAACAAAAGAAAAGAGAAGTTAAGAGGAGAAGAATGAAGGGTTGCGTTTTTGGAGAAGAAGAATGAGGGTTTGCTAACTCTTTATTCCTTTTAATGAAATATAAACACACTCATTCCCATTTTGCCCTTACTCTTCTTTGGAAATTCCATCCATATCCTTTGATTCTTTACAAACTCACCCCTATCTCAACCTATTCTCCATGAAAAATCCTTACAATTAACTCCCCACTTTTCCTGCTAATTAGGGGTAGAAAGGTCCAATTGCCCTTGGGGAAGAAAATATCTAAAACTCAATCAACCTTTTATTCGGGTTGTCGCCGCGGTGAAAAGAAACTGCGCCGCGGCAGGCTGTGCCTGCAGCCTTCCCCGTGGCTTCAACCTCTTCGCCGCGGCGAAGATTCTTCTTCGCCCCGGCGAAGAACGGCAGACTGAAATTCTTCTGTTTTCAACCAATTTCAGGGCAACATTCAACATAACACTCAAACAAACAAATATAACAAAACCAACTCGATTAAGGGCGAAAGAGGAAACAATAACAACGTACCTCAAGCGGGGCGTTACAATTCTCCCCCTTAAAAGAATTTCGTCCCCGAAATTCAAACAAATAACTCTGGGAAACGATTCTGCATGTCCCGTTCTACTTCCCAAGTGGCCTCTTCCACTTTGTGATTCCTCCAAAGGACCTTCACTAGCGGAACACTCTTGTTCCGAAGTTCTTTAACCCTTCGATCTAAAAATCGAAGGCGGACGTTCTTCATATACTAGATTCTCTGTTACTTCAACGTCTTCTACGCTCAGGACATGGAGGGGATCACTTACATACTTTCGTAGCATCGAGACATGGAAGACATCGTGCACCCTGTCCATGCTAGGTGGTAGTGCCAATCTATAGGCCACCTTCCCCACTCGTTGCAAGACCTCAAAAGGACCTACAAACCTCGGTGCTAACTTCCCTTTGGTTCCAAAGCGCATGACTCGCTTGTGAGGGAAACTTTGTAAACACTTTGTCACCCACTTGGAATTCCACCTCTTTCCTCTTCAAGTCGGCATAACTCTTCTGTCGATCTTGGGCTTGTTTCATTCTACTTCGGATCACCTTCACATCTTCTACTAGTTTCTGAGTCATCTCTGGCCCAAGAGCGGTACTCAACTCATCTCTCTCTCCTACTTCATCCCAATGAAGCGGAGACCTACATCGTCTACCATACAAAGCCTCGTAAGGCGCCATTCTAATTGTAGACTGATAACTGTTGTTGTAGGCAAATTCTACTAATGGTAACATCTCAAGCCAGGATACTCTGTAATCCAAGCAACAGGCTCTCAACATATCCTCGAGCACCTGATTCGTTCTCTCGGTTTGGCCATCTGTCTAAGGATGATAGGCGATCTTGAATGCTAAACGGGTACCCAAACTCCTCTGTAAACTTGTCCAGAAGGCTGAAACAAATCTGGAATCTCTATCTGAGACTATAGCCTTGGGCACACCATGCAATCTGACTATCTCCTTAAGATAAATCTGGGCCAACTGATCTGTAGTGGTACTATCCTTTACTGGGAGGAAATGGGCTGATTTGGTTAGCCTGTCCACAATCACCCATATAGCATTACACCCTCTCTGTACTCTGGGGAGACCCGTGATAAAATCCATCGAAATGCTCTCCCATTTCCACTGGGATACTCAATGGGTGAAGCAACCCCTGACGGCCGTTGGTGTTCTCTTTCACCCGCCGACGAGTTAGGCATTTAGCTACAAACTCGCAATGTCCTTCTTCATACCCGACCACCAATAGCCTTTCTTGATATCTGATATATCTTGGTTGCTCTGGATGAGCGGTTGTACGGTGTGTCATGAGCCTCTAAGAGGATTTTCTCGTTTCAACTCCTCATATGGAGGAATGCACAACCGATTTACGAAATAGAGGGCACCATCTCTCACAAAGAACTCGATGTCTTGCCCTCATGCACTTGCCCGAACTATTTTCGACACCACTCATCACCATTTGCTTTTCTCTAATTTCCTCTAGTAAAGAGGACTGTACCACTAGGCTAGCAATTCTTCCGGAACCACCTCAATCTGCTCCTTAGACAATTCTTCTATTAACTCTTTCTGCCTGGTAAGCCGGAAAACATGAGTTTTTCTACTCAAGGCATCTGCTACTACATTGGCTTTCCCTGGTTGGTACTTGATCTCACAATCATAATCCTTGACCAGCTCTAACCACCTTCTCTGCCTCATATTCAACTCCCTTTGAGTGAAGAAGTACTTCAAACTCTTATGATCGGTGTAGATATTACTCTTCACACCATAAAGGTAATGCCTCCATATCTTTAAAGCAAAGACCCACATTTGCTAACTCTAGGTCATGCGTAGGGTATACGGTCTCGTACTCTTTCAATTGACGAAGCATAAGCTATAACCCTACCTAACGCATCAACACGGCTCAGGAGTCCTCAGCAAGGCGTCGTATAAATGTCATAATCTACACCCTCCTGTGGTAACACTAGTACAGGAGCTGATGTTAACCTTTTCTTCAACTCTTGGAAGCTTTCTTCACAAGCTGCTGACCAGACAAAAGGAGTTTTCTGCTTGGTAAGAGCACATCAAGCGGTTTAGCCAAGGCGGGCGAATCCCGCTACAAATCGCCGGTAGTAACTGCTAAGCCTAAGAAACTCGATTTCTTTCAACTTCTCGCTTCTGCCATTCCAGGATTGCTGCACTTTACTCGGATCTACCGAAATCCCCTCCGCCCGACACGGTATGACCCGGGGAATATCACTTGGTTCACCAAAACTCACACTTGGAAAATTTAGCACACAACTTCTTTTCTCTCAACCGTTGCAATACTAATCCCAAGTGTTTCTCATGTTCTTCTCTTGACTTTGAGTAAATCAGAATGTCGTCGATGAAGACAACAATAAAGCCCGATCCAAGTACTCGTGAAATACCCCTGTTCATCAAGTCCATAAAAAGCTCTTGGGGCATTGGTCAAACCAAACGGCATTACTACAAATTCATAATGCCCATACCTTGTACGAAAGGCAGTCTTAGCCATATCTTGTTCAACCACTCTCACCTAATGATACCCGGACCTCAAATCAATTTTGGAGAACACTGCCACTCCTTTCAACTGATCAAAAAGATCATCTATTCGGGGTAGTGGGTACTTATTCTTCTCTGTAACTTTATTCAACTCCCTATAATCAATACACATCCTTAGTGATCCATCCTTCTTTTTCACAAACAGGATTGGAGCTCCCCAAGGGGAATGACTTGGTCGGATAAAGCCTTTATCTAACAGCTCTTGGAGTTGCTTCTTTAATTCTTGGAGCTCAATTGGGGCCATTCGATAAGGGGCTTTGGATATTGGTGCTGTCCCTTGGTGCTAGTTCGATACTAAATTCTACCTCTCTCTCGGAGGCAAACCCGGTAACTCTTCCGGAAACACATCTAGAAAGTCTCGAACTACTGGCACCCTCTGGATCTCTAACTGTGGAACATCACCACTCTGCACTACATGGGCAATATAACCCGAACACCCCTTTCTCAACATCTTCCTCGGCCTTTACATTACTAATCGGGCATGCTCAAGTGATGGCCTTCTCCAAAACTAAACTTATCTCCACAATCGAGGTTAAACCTCGCCTTCTTTTCCGGCAGTCAATCTACTCCATACCTCCCTAGGAAATCCATGCCCAGAATCACATCAAAGTCGGGCATATCAAAAACTATTAAGTCAACTGTTAACTCTCTACCCTGGATCACTAAGGACTCTCTTAACAAAATCTCTTGAGTCACAACACTTGTTAGTAAACGGTCCCGTATACGCAGCGGAAACTAACAGATTAAAATAACAGGATCGTTTACAAGAGCCAAGATCAAGGGTATGATTTTAACAATTTATATTAAATAAAATCTGCATAAATTTACAACATGAGTTAAGAGAAACAAACGCACGTTGAAGGCTCCTCCAAATTTGTCGTCGAACGTTTTGCTACCGATCCAAGTGTAGGATCGAACTGCGTAGTCCACACGAAGACAATCTTAAAAAGAACCAAAGAGGGATTTGCTAGATCCTCTTTGGCTTCAAGATTAAGAAGAAGTCAAAATCAATTGAATTGATTTTAGGCAATTGTGTTACTGCCGTGGGAGAGGCAAAGATTGGGGCTTCTGTGTGTATATTGGTTTTACAAAGAAAAACTCACTTTCTTAAAAAATCACACACTTTTCTTTTTATACTTAAAAACAATTTGCCCTAATCCCATACGGAATAGGCTTGGGCTCCAACCCAAACGCCCCATGTTGCCAAACACTCCCAATCTGATTTATTTTAATTTCCATCATTATCTCAATTAAAATCAATTAATATATATATTTAAATATATATTAACATTTAACAATAATGATAATATATTTAAATATGTGCGAACACACATTTAAACGTAATTTCACTTATTTAATTTTTCTAACAAATTAAATAAAGGCTACGACCTCAAGAAATTTAATTGCACCGTGAAATTACCAAAATACCCTTTCGCCTTAAAAAGACGAAACGCCCTTCTTTCTTCTTGCATCTTAAATTGTCTTCTATGTGTGTGACCCTTGGGCTCCTCATCATATCGGCAGTGTACAGTATTGCGATTAACACCAATTAATCGTCTCACTAATACACAGACCAAGATTGGCCCCTAGCAGGCATCATGGCCACCCGATAGATCCGGATTCACAAAGTAGCTACACAACGATATGGTTACCGTGCAATTCGATCCTTTCATCATACGTTATCTCGACGAGACGAAGGCATAGAAATAGTGTCAACCTTCGGTTACTCTCGATATTATTTATTCAGTTTCTGGACCAATGACCCGTATTATAAACTGGATAGAGCAACAACTCAATCCCACTTTGTGGCCAGCTTTTAGTGTCATTGCCATATATTGAATTGCGCCGTGAGATAACTTTCTCCGTACCCAGGTGATAAATCCTCTTCAATCCACCATAGTCTTGATACACTCCTTGATGCACCAATCACCACCGTATTGACTCTGAAAAGAAGCTGCGTTAGGCTAGTGTCAAACTACACCAATCGGTGCACAAGGCGCTCGGTGATCTCAAGTCTAAGGATCACATGCACCACCATTCGTTAGAGGATTTGTTCCATAGACACTGGGGTTACCATCCATATGGAATCCTCTGGTGGGTCAGTCCAGTGAACTTGTTGTGGTGTAATCGCCTACAACAAACACCCATGTGTTGCACCAGGTTGTCACCAAACAACCTTGACAAGTGAGATCAGTCAATGCCTTTCGACAGGGTCGTTCAACACTATGATAGCCTTACCGTATTATCGTGCCCTTAGTTCGAATAATCTTGGGGCTACTGACGCTTTCTAGAATGGCCACCATATGTGCTCATAGGGTTCTCACTATCAAGATTTGAAACACTTGATACCCTCGTCACGCTCTACCATTCTAAGGACATATATCAATACATATTGCAATAATAATGGTTTACGCGATATAGAATAAAAAGCCTTTTATTGATTAATGAACATTATTACAAAGAGTCAATTCTACAATAATTGATTGGCTCTAGGGCATCTACTCTAACAACACTAACCCCATCGGGTAGTTCTATCTTAATGGGCTGAGTCGCTCTAGTAGGTTTCAAACCTAATCTCTCAAGCATCCCATAAGATATAAATGAATGGGTAGCACCCGAATCAATTAAAGCATATAAAGGGACTGCATGAAATAATAAGCGACCGATGCTTGGACTGATGGGCGCCTCTGCTTCCCACTATGCCACGGTAAAGACTCACGGCAGTCGTGATCACCTCCCCTAACCCCGAACCACGGCGAGTTGGTGGAAGAGGAGCTTTACAATCCCTCATCATGTGCCCTGGCTGTCGGCACCTATAGCACACTCTCTGATCCTTCAGACACTCTCCCAGGGTGGTTCTTCCCACACTTAGGGCAAGGAGGAAACCCTTCCGTTCGAAGGTCGCTTATTCCTCCACTCCTTTCCTTTCTGTCTATATTGAAACTTCTTCTTCTGATTCTTCATGTCTTTACCTTTTTCACCCTCATGTTTCTCTCTCTGAGGAGCGGAGGGTAGCTCCTTCGGTCCTCCTGTCGAGGATCCTACGGGGAAGATTTTATTCTCAAAAATCTCCGCCTTCATTGCCCGCCTCAAGGCCTCTCTGTAATTCCGAGGAGGGTTGGAGCTTGTCATAATATCCCGGGCTATCTCCGGCTTCAATCCATGCACAAACTTATCCCTTCTCAAGGCCGAAATGCTAACTATTCCCGGTGCAAACCTTGCAAGGGCGTTGAACTTCACTGAGTACTCTTTCACAGCGCTAGTCCCTTGCTGTAAACTGATAAATTCTTGGACCTTCTCATGAACTTGGTCCTCTGATCTATACTCAGCCTCAAACTCTTGCCTAAACTCTTCCCACGTCATTACTGTTGCGTCGTGAGTTTCCTCCATCAATTCCCACCAAATTCGGGCATCACCCCGAAACAAGAAACTCGCATACCGGATCTTCTCGGTCGACATGGGAAATAAACCCGTGGCTCATTCTACGACCCAAGCCACTCTTACGCTACTCTTGGATCCGTAGTACCTTAAACTCGAGGGCTGATCTTTGATTGGAAAGACCGTAAATCGGTTCAACTCGCTCTGTCTTGGGGAGGTACCGGTTGCCCTGTCTCTCTACAGGGCGTGGATCGACGGTACTTGTACTTGGGGGTACTACTCTCCCCGAGTTTCAGCCATAACTTCTTTGTACAATTCCCGGATTCTAGCTTCATCCAAGGGAGGGGCGTAGACTGCAGTGGGTTAGAAAGGTTCTCCTTCATTCACCACACCTTTACCGCGATTTCGATAACTACGCCTCATCTACAAAATGATCACGCTAATGAACTCAAGAAACAATTACTGTAAGGAAAGAATTACTCACACAATCGGTTAGAGGACGTCGTGGCGATGAGAATAGTACAACTTTGTTCAATCCCAAAATCTTTGCTCGATACCAAAAAATGTAACATCTACGAAAACTAGTACAATGCATGCAATTAACAATGGAAAATTGGGCCCCAAAATGTTTCTTTTCATTACAATTCACATGTCTTTTATACACAAAGGTTCTTGTTTACAAAAGTGCATTTCAAAAGACAAAATAGGGAGGGGAGCAGTGTAGCTATTGCTCCTCATGCGCGACGCCCCTCCAACCGCAACATCACCTAGAACTGCATCCACAAAGGAAAAAATAACGGGGTGAGCACAAATAATGCTCGTAAGTAAAACTCTCTAGCTATGTGTCCCGTGTGTGACTCTTAATTCTTTCCTTTTCTAATCTGTTTCTATTTCTGTTTCTAATAACATCATGGCCTCATCTTACCGGGAGGTACGGCCGGATGGTGTTCACACACACCATCTCGGCTCTATGGCTATCGGGTGGAATTCACACAGTACCAACCCGTTCTTAGTGACTCGAGTGAGGATCACAAAGCACTAACTCGGTTCTCTCTAACTATCGGGTGGAGATCACCTAGCACCTACCCGTTCCTCATGAAATTTGGGTAACGATCACCAAGCATTTACCCATCTCTAGTCACTATCGGGTGATGATCACAAAGCATCAACCCGCTTCTACTAACCATTGGATGATGATCACAAAGCATCAACCTACATATCTCTTAATTAATCGGGTAGTGGTCACAAAGCATCTACCCATTTCTATTACTCATTGGGTGACGATCACTAAGCATCGACCCATCTCTTAGGGCCATTCGGATGATGATCACAAAGCATCAATCCGATTCCCATAACGGCCTGGGTGATGATCACAAAGCATCATCCCAACTATACTACTCTTCTAACTCATTCTATTGTAGCATTTTTTCAATGCTCTCTACCCTTAGAGTAATTTTACCCACTAAGCTCTCTACTCATAGGGTATTTCTAAACACAAAGTTTTCTACTCTTTCTTAGGTCACTTGCCAATGCATGTAACAATGCACATGGATGATTCATCTCTACTAATGCACTTGTGAAATGCCAACATGCAATGTTGCAAGAATTAAGGTTCATTACTCACACTCAAACCTCTATTAGGCATTTCATCAAACAACTCATGTGCATTATAAAACTCTATCATAGCCATGAATCTAAAACTTTTCTTAACCATCCAAAATGGGGAAAAACCCCTTCACAAAGCCATGATAACTGTCAAACAAAACACTTCCAAAAAGGGTTCCATAATACCCCTTAAATTCCATCTCAACTACTTTGCCAAACCAACAACCCATTTCTCAAATTTGCAAGGTATAAACAATCACAAAGCATAGAAATCTCTATTTAATCCTTCATACATACTATATTACATGTATATCACATACATGCATCAAGTCTATCAAAACCCTAATCAAGAAATTTCATAAATCTCAACTTGGGTTGGGTTTTACTTACTTGTTATGGAGAGACTTCACCAAATCCTCTTTCCACTTGGTTTTCTTGGCTATTCTCTCTACTCATAACCAAAAGAATGAAAACCCTCAAAAAACCAAAATGAACTAAAATCCATAAATCACACAACTTAAGGAGAAATCCTTACCTTAGGAAGCCTTAGGTTGTTTTCTATACCCCCAAATCACTTCAAAAACCCTTGAAAATCCTTGAACAAAAGAAAAGAAGTTAAGAGGAGAAGAATGAAGGGTTGCGTTTTTGGAGAAGAAGAATGAGGGTTTGCTAACTCTTTATTCCTTTTAATGAAATATAAACACACTCATTCCCATTTTGCCCTTACTCTTCTTTGGAAATTCCATCCATATCCTTTGATTCTTTACAAACTCACCCCTATCTCAACCTATTCTCCATGAAAAATCCTTATAATTAACTCCCCCACTTTTCCCGCTAATTAGGGGTAGAAAGGTCAAATTGCCCTTGGGAAGAAAATATCTAAAACTCAATCAACCTTTTATTCGGGTTGTCGCGCGGCGAAAGAAATCGTCGCCGCGGCTGAAACTGGGTCCAGCGGCTTCCCTGTGGCTTCAACCTCTCTTCGCCGCGGCGAAGATTCTTCTTCGCCCCGGCGAAGAACGGCAGACTGAAATTCTTCTGTTTTCAACCAATTTCAGGGCAACATTCAACATTACACTCAAACAAACAAATATAACAAAACCAACTCGATTAAGGGCGAAAGAGGAAACAATAACAACGTACCTCAAGCGGGGCGTTACAGTCCTAATGTCAAAGTTTGTGATCAAACTGATCCAGGAAAGAAAATATCTACAATATCGCATTGTACTCCTACTGCTGGTATGTCATTGTCACATGAAAAGTCTTATCAGTGTAATGTTTTACCTATGAATAAAAACAATGCTTCTTCTTTAGTTTGCAATGTTTATGATAATAATTTTTCTATTTGTACTTTTTTTGCAAATAGTACACATTGTTCTTACATGACTTGACATAAAAGATTAGGCCATCCTAACTTCACTACCTTGCACAAGATACTCACTACATTACCTAAACATACTGCACATCACACTAATCTATCATCAAATGCCTTAGTCGAGTTTTGTGATGCTTGTCAATTAGGGAAACTACATCACACCAGCTTCCCACCTTCTTCCTCACATGTTAGTGCACCATAAGAACTTGTTCATAGTGATGTATAAGGGCCTGCTCCTTTGCCTTCTTCTGAAGGTTTTAGATTTTATGTTCAATTCTTAGATGACTACAGTAGGTACACTTGGTTGTTTCCTCTTAGAACCAAGGATGAGGTTAAGTCAATTTTTATCAAATTTCATCATTTAGCCAAAAGGCAATTTGGTCACAAACTCAAGTGTTTGCAGTTTGACCAAAGAGGAGAGTATATTACTCTTCACTCTTATCTTACTGACTTAGGAATTCAGTTTAAACATTCATGTTCACATATACATCAGCAAAATGGAAGACCTGAAAGGAAACACAGACACATAGTAGAAACAAGTTTAACTCTTCTTGCACATGCATCCATGCCCTTACATTTTTGGTGGTTAGCTTTTGAAATAGTTGTTTTTCTAATAAATAGTTTGCCTACACCTACGCTTGGGAATATATCTCCTTATCACAAGCTATTTCACATTGCTCCTACCTATGATCATCTTAAGGTGTTTGATAGCTCTTGTTTCGCTTTCCTTAGATCCACTAACACACACAAGTTTAGCTTTCACTCGGTTAAGTGTGTTTTTGTTGGTTATAGCCTTGTCCACAAAGGATATAAGTGTTTAAAACCTGATGGTAAAATTTTTATCACACCAAGTGTTAAATTCAATGACTATAGTTTCCTTTTTCTCAAGGCAATGTGTTTGTATCATCCAATGATTGTTCTTCTTCTAACATTCAAGTTGTTGTATCATCACCTGCTTCTTTTGCTTTTATTTCTGTGCATTCTCATACTTCAAACACATCTCATCATGGTTCCTCAACTAAACATGCTCCTAGTTCCTCGACAATAACTAGCTCTCCACCTCAGCATGTCCATCACAATAAAGCAAAAGGTAATAATTCTACACCTATACTGTCTCTTGGTTCTCCCAATCTGCCACCGAGTTCTTCACAACCCTCCTCACATACTCACATACCCCCATTCACCTCCATTAGACACTACCAAACTGGTTTCACGAAAAAACACTACTGTCACATCCATACCAAACTCACTCACCCTTCCATAACCTTCCTCAAATACTCAAATAGCCCATTCACCTCCATTAGCCATTAATAACTCTAATCCCTCTGGTTCCATTTCCTCCTTACCAGTTATAACCGACCTTAATTCACTACCTTCTCGCTCGATTAAAGTTGATTTATCACTATACAAGTTTGATGATGGTTTTCTTGGTTCCAAATCTAGTGCTTCTCTTGGTTCAAAATCTGGTGTTGTTAATCTCCATCCTATGATTACAAAAGCTAAAGCAGCAGCACATGTACCTTCTAATGTCAACACACAATCACAATCAACAGCCCTTGTCACCTCACAAGATGCTATTGAACCAGAGCTTGTTTCAGCCTTTGATGCTCTTGCTAGTACTAAATGGAAAGCTGCTATGCAAAGTGAATTTGATGCACTAAAAAATAACAATACTTAGACCCTTGTGCCATCAACTCCTAATGTTAATTTTGTAGGCAACAAATGGGTATTTAGAGTCAAATATCATGATGATGGGTCTTTCCAAAAGTATAAAGCTAGACTTGTTGCCAAGGGTTTTCAACAAACCCCTAGCCTTGATTACTTTGAAACTTGTAGCCCAGTAATTAAGCCCTCTACCATCAAAATAACCCTCACATTAGTTGTTACGAAAGGATGGGATATTCAGCAAGTTGATGTAAATAATGCATTTCTCAATGGCACACTCACTAAGGAGGTTTATATGCAGTAACCCTTGGGGTTTGAAGATCTTGAAAAACCTTCTTACACATGTCGATTAAACAAGGCTCTTTATGGTCTCAAACAAGCTCCTAGAGCTTGGTTTGATAAGTTAAAAACAACCCTTCATAACAATGTAATAGCCACTACTCATAATGAAAAACATATAAAATAATATAAAGAAATTGGGCCCAAAATTTTCTTTCTATTAAATATATATATATATTCTTTACAAATATATACATTTTTGCAAAAACTTATAATGTATACAAAAGATACTAAAACATGGTAGACAGTGTAACTGCTTCCCCTCGCGTGTCGACGTCCATCCGACTGTGTCCTCACCTGGATCCTACAAAACATAGGAAAACAACGGGGTGAGCACTAAAATAATGCTCAGTAAGTAAATCCTCTACTCATCTATCCCCGTAACTCTCTCTCTAATTCTTTCCTTACAACTTCTCATTCAACTGCTCTTTGGTACTTCTCTCTCTCTCTTTCTCTTAGAACTCTTTTCTATTAACTCTCTTTAGTAAGTCACGGCCCCATCTTACCGGGGGCACGGTCGGGACTCGCTCCCACTCTACGTGACCTCTACTCATTCTAGCCGATCGGACTCGGTTATGCATGGATTCGGAACCCTTGGCCATGTGAGTGTATAATCTCTTTCTCGGGTAGTCGGGTATAGCCCTCATCCGCATGCACTCTCACGGGCTATACCACTTCTCTATCTCATACTCATGCCGCTCTCTCAATGCGGCGTACATGCAAGAATACTCTACCCATTACTCACGGGTTCCCCATCGCACAACCTACTCTATTCTCTTTCTCTTAACTCTTAAAGTAGCTTATACTCAAATTCTTTACTATATCTCAAGCTACTTCTTATGTGTATAAACAAAGGTGTAGAGCTAGCTCATGCTCCCTAATGCACTAATGAAATGCCAACTACAAAATTTCCTCAAAACCGTCATTCTGCACAGGTCACACTAAAACAGCCATAACTTGCGTTATACACCTCGGATTGCTACGGTTTTGGTCTCGTTTTAAAGCTTAGAAATAGGCTATAACTTCTATGTTTTGGTCTTAGCCCAGTTCAATACGTAAGATGCCCAAAAAATCACTTATAAAGTCACGGCAGTGACAGGGCAGATTTCACTTAGGCATTTCATCAAACATAATGCATGCATACTTCAATTCTAATTTTAATACTTCTTTACTTCTTCCTTTAACCATCCATTAATGGAGCAAACTACTCCACAATAAATCTAAACATGGCCAAGAAAAACACTTCAAATTCTACTTAAATTCTTTCTAAATATAACCAAACTTCACTTGGTTACCACAACTTCATTTCTACTTCTCATGGCTCAAATCTTCTCATCAAAAGCCATCAACTCATCAATAATATCATTCTCAACAATCAATCTCAAGCTCATAAACATAAGCATACATATGCATCATTTGATTGCTTGAACCTTAACTTGGGTTGAATTTACTTACCTTGTCAAAAGATGACTTCTTTAGCACTTTTCCTTCCCTTTGTTGTCTTGTCTCCTCTCTTAGGATGCTTTAGATGAAATCTCTACTCAAAACCCCTCTTAATTCCCTTAGAAATCTTGGAAGATTGGATGGAGAAAATGAGAGAACTTAGGCAAATGGAAGAGTCGGTGGAAATGATCAATAAAGGGCTTCTCTACACTTTAACTCTTTTTAGCTCATATTATAAGCATCCTTTCCTATTTTGCCCTTGCCTTTCCTTAGAAATTCCATCTATATCCTTTGATTCTTTACAACTACACCCCCATTCAAACACAATCTCTACTAAATTTTCTTTCATTTTACTCCCCACTTTTCCTACTAATTAGGGGTACAATGGTCATTATGCCCCAAAAGAAGAATTCTCTAGAAAACTCAAGAAACTTTGTATTAGGCTCGTCGCCGCGGCGAAGCACTTTCCGTCGCCCCGACGAAACAGGACAGAACCTACCTGTGGGTGTAACACATCCTCGCCGCGACGAAGCTTCTTCTTCGCCCCGACGAAGATTGGATTTTCCAAACTTCACCAAAATTCAACCAATTTCAAGGCAACCATTCAACCAACTCAACATACCAACTAACCATGACAACAAACAAACTCAATTGAAGCTGAAACAGTAAACTTTTAACTAATACAGCAAATCTTAGATACGTACCTCAAGTGGGATATTACAATTCTCCCCCCCTTAAAAGAATTTCGTCCCCGAAATTCACACGAATAACTCCGGGTACCTTTTCTGCATGTCTTGTTCCGTCTCCCATGTGGCTTCCTCTACTTTGTGATTCCTCCAATGAACCTTCACTAACGGAATACTCTTGTTCCGGAGCTCTTTAATCTTCTGATCTAAAATCTGTACAGGGCACTCCTCATACACAAGATTCTCTACGGGTCGACATCTTCTATACTCAAGATGTGGGAGGGATCACTTACATACTTTCGCAGCATTGAGACATGGAAGACATCATGTACCTTGTCCATACGAGGTGATAGTGCCAATCTGTAGGCAACTTTCCCAATTCGTTGCAATACCTCAAATGGACCAAAATATCTTGGTGCTAACTTCCCTTTGTTCCCGAAACGCATTACTCGTTTATAAGGGGAAACTTTCAAAAATACCTTATCACCCACTTGGAACTCCACTCCTTTTCTCTTTAAGTCGGCATAACTCTTCCGTCTGTCTTGGGCTTGCTTCATTCTGTTTCGGATTAATCTTACATCCTCTATCAATTTCTGAGTCATCTCTGGCCCAAGAGCGGTACTCAACTCACTCCTTTCGCCAATCTCATCCCAATGTAGTGGAGACCTACATCGTCTACCATACAAGGCCTCGTAAGGCGCCATTTTTATTGTAGACTGATAACTGTTGTTATAGGCAAACTCCACTAAAGGTAACATTTCATGCCATGTCATTCTGTAATCCATACAGCAGGCTCTCAACATGTCCTCAAGCACCTGATTCGTTCTCTCTATTTGGCCATCTGTCTGAGGATGATAAGGCAGATTGAATGCCAAACGGGTACCCAAATTTCTCTGCAAACTAGTCCAGAAAGCTGAAACAAACCTGGAATCTCTATCTGACACTATTGTCTTGGGCACACCGTGTAATCTGACTATCTCTTTCATGTAGATCTGAGCCAACTGATCTGAGGTGGTACTT
Organism: Pistacia integerrima; assembly: GCA_026225825.1. Lineage (NCBI taxonomy): Eukaryota > Viridiplantae > Streptophyta > Magnoliopsida > Sapindales > Anacardiaceae > Pistacia > Pistacia integerrima. The sequence continues at coordinate 10,947,691 of CM047737.1, read as the reverse complement.
TCCTTTACTAGAAGGAAATGGGCGGACTTAGTTAATCTATCCGCAATCACCCAAATAGCATTATAACCTCTCTGTACTCTAGGGAGGCCTGTAATAAAATCCATTGAAATACTCTCCCATTTCCATTCTAGAATACTAAGTGGATGAAGCAACCCTAACGGCCTTTGGTGTTCTGCTTTTACCTGCTGACAAACCAGGCACTTAGCTACAATTTCTGCAATATCCTTCTTCATACCTGGCCACCAGTAGCTCTTCTTTACATCTTGATACATCTTGGTTGCTCTAGGATGAGCAGTGTATGGTATGTCATGAGCCTCTGTAAGTATTCTCTTCTTCAACTCATCATTTTGAGGGATACACAACCGATTCCTGAAATAGAGAACACCATCCCGTAAGTGGAACTCCGTTACCTTGCCCTCATGCACTTGCTGAATTATTCTCTGACACCACTCATCGACCATTTGGTTAACTCTGACTTCCTCCAGTAAGGTGGACTGGACCTCTAACCTGGCAATCCTTCCCGGTATCACTTCAATCTGCTATTTACATAATTGTTCTATCAACTCTTTCTGCCTAGTGAGCTGGGATAAATAAGCTTTTCTGCTCAAGGCATCGGCTACTACGTTGGCTTTCCCTGGCTGATACTTAATCTCACACTCATAATCCTTAACCAGCTCTAACCACCTTCTATGTCTCATATTCAACTCCTTTTGAGTGAAGAATTACTTTAAACTCTTGTGATCGGTGTAGATATTACTCTTGGCACCATAAAGATAATGCCTCCAAATCTTTAAAGTAAAGACCACGACTGCCAATTCTAAATCATGCGTAGGGTATCTCGTCTCATACTCTTTCAATTGCCGAGAGGCATATGCTATTACCCTACCTAACTGCATTAACACAGCACCAAGTCCTTGCAAAGAGGCATCCGTATAAATGTCATAATCTACACCCTTCTGGAGCAACACTAACACTGTAGCTATTGTTAACCTCTTCTTTAACTCTTGGAAACAGTCCTCACAAGCTTCTGACCACACAAAAGGAGTCTTCTGTTTGGTAAGAGTTGTCAATGGTTTAGCCAACTGGGCGAACCATTCAACAAATCGTCTATAGTAACCTGCCAGGCCTAAGAAACTTTGGACCTCTTTTACTGTCTTCGGTCTCTGCCATTCAAGGATTGTTTTTATCTTGCTCGGATCTACTGAAATCCCTTCCTTCGACACCGTATGGCCCAGAAATATCACTTGATCGAACCAAAACTCACACTTCGAAAATTTAGCATACAACTGCCTTTCTCTCAACCATTGCAACACTATTCTCAAATGTTCCTCATGCTCTTCTCTCGACTTAGAATAAACCAGGATATCATCTATGAAAACCACTATAAATTGATCCAAACAGTCATGGAATACCCAGTTCATCAAGTCCATAAAGACGGCTGGGGCATTAGTCAAACCAAACGGCATCACTACAAACTCATAATGCCCATACCTTGTACGAAAAGCAGTCTTAGCTACATCCTGCTCAGCCACTCTTACCTGATGGTACCCTGACCTCAAATCAATCTTGGAGAACACCGCTGCTCCCTTCAACTGATCAAATAAGTCATCTATTCGAGGTAGCGGGTACTTATTCTTCACTGTCACCTTATTCAGCTCTCTGTAATCGATACACATCCGCAGTGATCCGTCTTTCTTCTTCACAAACAAAATTGGAGCTCCCCAGGGAGAATGACTCGGTCGAATAAAGCCTTTATCTAAAAGCTCTTGGAGTTGTTTCTTTAATTCTTGAAGCTCTGCTGGGGCCATTCGGTAAGGGGCTTTAGATATAGGTGCTGTTCCTAGTGCAAGTTCAATACTAAACTCAACTTCTCTTTTCGGTTGACTAAGCCCGGATCAAGTCTTCCGAAACAAATCCAGAAATTCTTGAACTATCGGCACCCTCTGAATTTCGGACTGTGGAACATCACCACTTTGTACTAAATGAGCAATGTATCCAGAACACCCCTTTCTCAACATCTTCCTAGCTTTTACACTACTGATCAACATACTCAACTGATGGCCCTCTCCAAAACTAAACTTATCTCCATTATCGAGATTAAATCTCGCTTTCTTTTTCCGATAATCAATTTCTACTCCATTCCTCCCTAGGAAATCCATGCCCAATATCACATCAAAGTCGGGCATATCGAAGACTATTAAGTCAACTACCAACTCTCGACCATGGATCACCACAGACTCTCCTATCAACATCTCTTGAGTCAACACACTAACTCCATCGGGCAACTCTATCTTAATGAGCTGACTCACTTTAACAGGTTTCAAATTTAATCTCTCTATCATTCCATGAGATATAAAAGAATGAGTGGCTCTAGAATCAATCAAAGCATATAAAGAAACAGCATGAAATAACAACTGACGCCATTACTGATGGATTGCCTCGGCCTCACCCTGTACATCAGAAATACCCCTGGTATTTATACCTCTAGGGATCTGAACCGTCGGTGGAAGGGGAGCTTTACAATCCCTCCACATATGCCCTGGCTGTTGACACCTGTAACACACGTTTTGATCCCTCAAACACTCTCCTGGATGGTTTCTCCCACATTTAGCACAAAGGGGAAACCCTTCTGTCCTGGGCCGCTTGTCCTGCCGATCTCTCCTATTCTTCCTTGGTTGAAACTTCTTCTTGGCCCTTACTTCTCTGTTCTTTGTGACATCTACTCTCTCCCTCTATAAGGTGGTGGATGGCTCACTAGGTGCTGTTAGAGCCAACCCTTCTGCAATGTATTTGTTCACATAGATCTCTGCCCTTAAAGCCCGTGCTAGAGCTTCACTGTAAGTATGAGGGGGCTCGACTCCTGTCATTACATCTCGAGCAATATCTGATCTCAACCCTTGCACAAACTTGTCTCTCCTTAACTCCTGCGTATACACTATTCCGGGTGCGAAGTGAGCAAGGGAGTTGAATCTTACTGAATATTCCTTCACAGTACTAGTCCCCTGCTTCAGGTGAATAAACTCTTGGACTTTTTCATGTACTCGATCTTCTGTTCGGTACTCAGCCTCAAACAACCTTCTGAATTCCTCCCAGGTCATCGAGGCTATATCATGAGTCTCCTCCATTAATTCCCACCATATTCAGGCATCTCCTTAAATAAGAAACTAGCATATCTGATCCTCTCTCTATCATTCAGGGGAAACAATGCCGCCGTCCACTCTACGGACTTAAACCACTCCTCTGCCTCTAGCGGGTCTCTTGTACCCTTAAATGTCAAGTGGCCAGTCCGATTTACAAGCCCTCGAATCGGATCACCCCTGAGCTCATACGGCCTGAGGTACCCTGCCAGCTTCTTCGCTCTTGTCTTGAAGGCGCTAGTCTACTGGGAGTCTCGGTTCTCTCCTTAACAACTCTTCCCTGACTCTCTGCTAAAACCTGCTATACAATGGCTCGAATCCTCATCTCATCAAGGATAGGGGGTGTCAATTCTGGTGGGTTGGAGGATTCTCCTTCATTCATCACACTCTTACCCTTCCTCCTGTTACTACGCCTCATCTACAAAACAACCATACGTGATCAATTCAAAAGAACACTTAAAGTAAGGAAAGAATTAACTTACACAGTCGGCTATCGGACGTCTTAGCGAGAAGAATGGCACACTGTCAAATCCCAAAATCTCGGCTCTGATACCAAAAATGTAATAGCCACTACTCATAATGAAAAACATATAAAATAATATAAAGAAATTGGGCCCAAAATTTTCTTTCTATTAAATATATATATATATATATATTCTTTACAAATATATACATTTTTGCAAAAACTTATAATGTATACAAAAGATACTAAAACATAATAGATAGTGTAACCGCTTCCCCTCGCGTGTCGACGTCCATCCGATTGCGTCCTCACCTGGATCCTGCAAAACATAGGAAAACAACGGGGTGAGCACTAAAATAATGCTCAGTAAGTAAATCCTCTACTCATCTATCCCCGTAACTCTCTCTCTCTAATTCTTTCCTTACAACTTCTCATTCAACTGCTCTTTGGTACTTCTCTCTCTCTTTCTCTTAGAACTCTTTTCTATTAACTCTCTTTAGTAAGTCACGGCCCCATCTTACCGGGGCACGGTCCGGGACTCGCTCCCACTCTACGTGACCTCTACTCATTCTAGCCGATCGGACTCGGTTATGCATGGATTCGGAACCCTTGGCCATGTGAGTGTATAATCTCTTTCTCGGGTACTCGGGTATAGCCCTCATCCGCATGCACTCTCACGGGCTACACCACTTCTCTATCTCATACTCATGCCGCTCTCTCAATGCGGCGTACATGCGGGAATACTCTACCCATTACTCACGGGTTCCCCATCACACAACCTACTCTATTCTCTTTCTCTTAACTCTTAAAGTAGCTTATACTCAAATTCTCTACTATATCTCAAGCTACTTCTTATGTGTATAAACAAAGGTGTAGAGCTAGCTCATGCTCCCTAATGCACTAATGAAATGCCAACTACAAAATTTCCTCAAAACCGTCATTCTGCACAGGTCACACTAAAACGGCCATAACTTGCGTTATACACCTCGGATTGCTACGGTTTTGGTCTCGTTTTAAAGCTTAGAAACAGGGCTATAACTTCTATGTTTTGGTCTCAGCCCAGTTCAATTTGTAAGATGCCCAAAAATCACTTAGAAAGTCACAGCAGTGATAGGGCAGATTTCACTTAGGCATTTCATCAAACATAATGCATGCATACTTTAATTCTAATTTTAATACTTCTTTACTTCTTCCTTTAACCAGCCATTAATGGAGCAAACTACTCCACAATAAATCTAAACATGGCCAAGAAAAACACTTCAAATTCTACTTAAATTCTTTCTAAATATAACCAAACTTCACTTGGTTACCACAACTTCATTTCTACTTCTCATGGCTCAAATCTTCTCATCAAAAGCCATCAACTCATCAATAATATCATTCTCAACAATCAATCTCAAGCTCATAAACATAAGCATACATATGCATCATTTGATTGCTTGAACCTTAACTTGGGTTGAATTTACTTACCTTGTCAAAAGATGACTTCTTTAGCACTTTTCCTTCCCTTTGTTGTCTTGTCTCCTCTCTTAGGATGCTTTAGATGAAATCTCTACTCAAAACCCCTCTTAATTCCCTTAGAAATCTTGGAAGATTGGATGGAGAAAATGAGAGAACTTAGGCAAATGGAAGAGGCGGTGGAAATGATCAATAAAGGGCTTCTCTACACTTTAACTCTTTTTAGCTCATATTATAAGCATCCTTTCCTATTTTGCCCTTGCCCTTCCTTAGAAATTCCATCTATATCCTTTGATTCTTTACAACTACACCCCCATTCAAACACAATCTCTACTAAATTTTCTTTCATTTTACTCCCCACTTTTCTTACAAATTAGGGGTAGAATGGTCATTATGCCCCAAAAGAAGAATTCTCTAGAAAACTCAAGAAACTTTGTATTAGGCTCGTCGCCGCGGCGAAGCACTTTCCGTCGCCCCGGCGAAACAGGGCAGAACCTACCCGTGGGTGTAACTCATCCTCGCCGCGGCGAAGCTTCTTCTTCGCCCCAGCGAAGATTGGATTTTCCAAACTTCACCAAAACTCAACCAATTTCAGGGCAACCATTCAACCAACTCATCATACCAACTAACCATGACAACAAACAAACTCAATTGAAGCTTAAACAGTAAACTTTTAACTAATACAGCAAATCTTAAATACGTACCTCAAGTGGGATATTACAAACAAAAGATTCCAGAAATCTGTGTCAGATTCTAGCCTATTTATTCTTAAACAAAAAGGTTCACTAACCTATGTTTTGGTCTATGTAGATGACATACTCGTTATTGGGTCTGATTCCTCATATGTTACTCATCTCATGCAAGAGCTCAATGATCAGTTTGCCCTTAAGCCACTTGGCTCACTTCACTATTTTCTTGGTTTGAAGGCTACTCGAAATTCAAGAGGGATTCACCTAAAACAAACTAAGTATGCTTCAGATTTGTTAATCAATACCAAGATGCAAGTTGCTAATTCTTGCCTCACTCCTATGGCTGCTGGAATCAAGTTGTTCTCCACTGACAGTACACCTTTTGAAAATCCTACTCTTTTTCGAAGTACCATAGGTTCTCTCCAGTACCTCACTCTAACTAGACCTCATCTTAGCTTTCCTGTTAATAAGTTGAGTCAGTTTTTCTCAACTCTTACTAAGCTACAGTGGCAGGCTTGTAAAAGAATACTCAGGTATGTGAAAGGTACTCTGGATTATGGTTTACACTTCAAACTAGCAGGAGTTTTACAAGTAGAATGCTATGCTGATGCTGATTGGGGTAGTAATCTAGAAGATAAGAGGTCCATAAGCGGATATTGTGTGTATATGTGTCCAAATTTGATTCAGTGGAGTTCTAGAAAGCAAAAAGTTGTAGCATTATCCTCCATCGAAGCTAAATACCGAGCTTTAGCTCAAACTGGGACTGAAGTAGCCTGGTTACAAAGTGTTTTCAGTCTTTCAGTGAATTAGGATTGTCTTTGTCCACCACACCTGTCATTTAGTGTGATAATGTAAGTGCAGGAGCTCTAGCAGCCAATTCTGTCTTCCATGCTAGAACTAAGCACATAGAAATTGATGCACATTACATCCGAGAGCAGGTATTAGCTAAACAAGTTGCAATTCAGTATGTTCCCTCCAAACTTCAAATAGCTGATATATTAACCAAACCTTTATCATCGACCCAATTTACTGATTTAAGGCATAAGCTCACTGTTGTTAGTAAACATGATTTGTAGTTCTACAGAATTATGATCAATGGCAGAGATAAGGTTCATGCAATAAACATGATTGGTTGGTTAGAACAAGATTTGAGGATTGGTTGGTTAGTAGTGTTAAAGTGTGGTGTTTTAGAATTCACACAGCATTGTGTTGGTAGCCTGTGAAGTAAATATGCTCAAGTTTTGTTCATTCACGCAGCATTGTGTTGATAGCCTGTGAAGTGAATATGCTCAAGTTGTGTTCAAATTATCAAGTTGCATTCAAATTACATTGATTTACTAGTAGCTCAGTGTAGTAGGTTTTCCATTGGTGTGGTGTTGAGCATATGTTGCCTCTGCAAGCCTGGTCAATGAAATGCTTACACCTGGATTTAAAAACATTGTTTTTCTGCAACTTGTGAATGAAATGGAATCTGATCTGTTTACAGGAGGCGTGTCAGTCAACTGTTCAGCAAGCTCTCTCTGGAAGCTCTCTCAAGAAGTAGTAACTCAAGTAGGTCATGGAGTTTGGTTTGAGGGAGCATGTCAATAATATTGGCATAAGCTCTTTCTAAAAATATCAGTTCAACTAGATCATGTAGTCTAGTTTGAGGGAGCATGTTAATCATGTTGGGCTCAAAGTGTAATATTGCAAAATGTAAAGGTTGTCTTTGTAAAACACCAAAACAGTGGCGTTTAGAGAAGTTAGTTGAGTCTTTGTTCTTGTATATAAACTAAACTAACTTTACTCTTTTCAGTTAAGGAATATAGTAGCTAAAGTTTCTTGATTCTTCCAAAAGGAGCTCAATTCACTTTTTGCTTCTTTCTTGTTCTTGAACATCTAGTGGATTGTTGACCAAAGATTTATGGTGCTAACTGCAAGTTCTCAAAATGTGAGGACCTGACTAAAGTTTCACAAACGATGTCGTTTCACTTTAGTTGTAAAAGTCTTCTTCTCAAAACGATTATTCAGTGTAATGAGTTGCTATAACTTTACTCTTCTTCACTCACTCTCTCACTTATTTTCTTCAAGTATATAGGCAGCCACAATGTATTGTAACTAGTTAATCAATCCAATACAAAGAATTATTTAGCTTAGAATCAAGTTTTATCTTTCTTTTCTTTCAATTTCACATGGTATCAGAGCCCTAGACTCACGTCAATGGCTGATTTTTCTGGTGTTAATCTCTCTGCAAATAGCATGAATAAGCTCCAAAATTCCACTGATTCGCACTCCTCAATCTTCTCTTCAAGCTTACAAGTGATTAATCCAAAGTTGACACGAGACAACTATCGAGATAACTATCGATTTTGGAGGTCGCAAGCTCTTTCTACTATTGGAGCTCATGGGCTGGAAGAACACCTCACAGGTTTAATTCCGTGTCGTCAACCTTTAATTTCATCAGAAAGTGAAAATTCCTCTGAAATAGAAAGTGCTCTGTCAAAAAACAACCTAACCAAAAGCAAAGTCAATCCGGTGTATATTGCTTGGAAACGAACTGACAAGTTTTTAGTTACTTGGTTACTTGCTTCAATCTCTGAATGCATGTTTAGTTGTATATCAAAATGTCAGCTCTCATCTGAGATTTGGTTTGCTCTTGAGCGAGAATTCCTAAATGATTCTAAAGCCAGAGCTCTACATTTGAAAAACCTCTTACAAACTACACAAAAAGGCAATTTAAGCATTAGTGAGTATGTTAAGAAGGTGAAAAATATTGCAGAAAGTTTATCACAGGGTCCAGCTTATCACCGATAAGAAGTACTCCAGTATGTGTTAGACGGTTTGGGACCTGAATTTGATGCAGCGGTGGTTAACTTGACTTCACGGCTTGAATCCAAGTTTGATATAGTGACACTTCAAGAAGCACAGTTCTTGTTACAGAAGTATGAACTGAGGTTAGAAAAGTTTAATTCTGTTGATTTTTCTGCTAGTTTTGTCCACGTTGCTGCTGTGAGTAATGCTGGTCTTAAGCCAACCTTTATCAGCACCAATAATTCTTCAAATGATCCTATAAACACTTCAAGTTTCTCATCTCAATTTCCTCCGTCCCTAAACACTTTATCCAATCCATCTTTTACTCAACATTGTCCTTTGCCTGCTCCAGTTCCCTCTGTCCATTATGGCCAATTTTATCAACCAGCATCTTCTAATCCTTATGGTGCTTCAACCGTCTCCTATCAACCTACTGGATTTATAAGTTCTGGACGAGGAAGAGGTAGAGGAAATGGTAGGGGAGGGGCGAGACCGATTTGTCAAGCGTGCGAAATAAAAGGGTTGGACATGCATTGTTGTGCAGTGTTATCATCGGTACAATTCCAATTACAATGGTGCCCCTCCTCAATACAACTCAAATAATCATTCCATAGGTGTTGTAAATGGTGCATCTCCACAGTTCAGTTCTACTAATCACTCAATTGGGAATAGATCTTTCAACTCTAGTGAGCAACTTAATGGATCTTTTACCAATCCAAACAATCAAATAATACAAATCCCTTCACAGCAATCTCCACAGTCGTTACAACCTAGCTTTGTTTCGTTCAATACAACACAACCACATGGCAACTATAGTGGTCTTTACCATCAGCAACAACACTTTACCTCACCACCACAAAACCTCACAGTTCCAAGCCAGCAGATCACACCACCAACTCAAGCCTACTTTGCCTCTCAACAACCTTCACCATTTAACTCATAGCCTTCATCACATATACCTGTTGCATCAACTTCCTACACAACTGCTCAAGATCCTGCCTGGTATATGGACTCCGGGGCTACAGATCATGTCACTTCTGACCTCAATCAGTTAACTGTTAGCAGAAACTATGGTGGAGCTGATCAACTACAAGTAGGCAGTAGTGAGTTCCTTGATATCTCACATATTGGCTTTACTTCCTTACCTAGCTCTTTACAATCTAAATGTTTACACTTAAAAAATGTTTTGTGCGTACCTAGAATCACTAAAAATCTGCTCAGTATATCTAAGTTCACGAAGGATAATAATGTTGTTGTAGAATTTAACTCTGATTGTTGCATTGTTAAGGACAAGCTTTCCAGGGCAGTGTTACTGCAGTGAGAACTTAATGCTGGATTGTATCAGTTGAGACTTCCTTCTGTCAGTCCTCTACCTTCCTTTGATCAGTCTACTACACCTCTTAAATGTCAGAGTTTTGTCTCATCGATTGAACCTACCAAAGTAACTTCTACTGAACCCGAGTCTGCTGTTAAGAATAAGTCTGATGTTATTGATAATGAGCCTGTAGGAAGCTGTGTTAGAACCTCCAGTCTTGTATCTTGCAATAATCCTGTGTCTAGTCTTAAGAATAAATCCACATATTGTCTTAAGGTTGGCAATTCCAAAAATAGTAGTAATGAAATAGCTAGTGAATCTGTTTTGAATAATTGTAATTCTGTTGCCTTTAATAAAGATGGTTCTGATTTGACACACTGTACTAGTATTTCTGACATGTCTACTGTTAATGTATCATCAAATACTGCTCCTGATAATTGTTTTACTAATTATATCCTGTTGCTTAGTCTTAATTCGACATGTCTGATGCATCAGCATGTACTGTTAATATTCCCTTACATACTATCTCTGATTATGGTTCTCATGTATCTGACATTGCAACTTCATCAAATACAAATCATGTTGAAATACACAAATCTGATCCCGATATAGGTGCATCTGTTTCTAATATTCCTAACTGTAAATCCAGCATCACTGACTATCCATCTCTAGCATTACAAGCTATTAGCAACAAAGAAACTGCTTCCTCACTTTGGCACAATCGTCTAGGTCATCCACACTCAATAGTTTTTAATAAAATCATGCATCAAGTGCACTCAAATTCATCAAAAACCATTCCAGCCTTATCTTTTTGTGATGCCTGCCAACTTGGCAAAGTACATAGAAACCATTTTCCTATCTCTGACTCTAGGGCCACTAAACCATTAGAATTGATTCATAATGATATATGGGGTCCAGCTCCAATTGCATCTTTAGAAGGGCTCAAATACTATATCCATTTCCTAGACGATTATAGTCGATTTATGTGGTTATTTCCCTTAAGAACCAAGGCTGAAGTGCAATCTGTCTTTATCAAATTCCATCACTTAACTGAAAGATAGTTTCAACATAAAATCCATTGTTTACAATCTGATCAAAGGGGCGAGTATAAAGGTTTAGTGCCTTACTTAACAAAATCAGGAATCCAGTTCAGGTATTCCTGTGCTTATGTGCATCAACAAAATAGACGTAGTGAAAGGAAGCATAGACACTTAGTAGAGACAGGTTTAACTTTGTTAGCACATGCATCCATGCCTATGCATCTCTGGTGGTTTGCATTTGACACTGCTGCTTTTCTAATAAACAGAATGCCTATTGCTGTTTTGGATTTTATTTCACCATATCAGGTGCTGTTTGGTAGACCACCCCTGTACAATTCTTTAAAGGTTTTTGGGTCAGCATGTTTCCCTTATTTGAGAGATTATAATCAACATAAACTTAGCTTACACTCTTCAAAGTGTGTGTTTGTAGGATACAGCCTAATTCACAAAGGTTATGAGTGTCTAAGTGTCGAAGGAAAAAATTTACATTACTCCTAATGTTAAATTTCATGAAATAGAGTTTCCTTTTAAATCTGGTTTTGGTCAGCCTAATACTTCAGCTCCTAGAGAAACATATCTCAAAGAGTCACACACTCATTTTCCTTATTCCAAAGTTCAACCACTTGATGTGTCCAGCAAAAAAGTCTCTCAGAACTGAGCTCTCAAGTTAGTCCTCATTCAACAGTTGGAGTATCAAATTCTACCTCACCATTATCATCCTATAAGTCTAATCTTGCTCCTACAAATAACTCCAATTTACCTACTGATTCCTCTCCAAATTCTTTAAACACAGCACCTGATTCATCTAAACCAATGTCCAATCCTCAAAATTCCTCTCTTGAACTAATACCTTCTCTCTATAAGCAACCTGATTCCAAACTCTCAAACCATACACTTGCAATAGATTTGATCTCTTATCCACCTCTTCATCCTCCTGTCACTTTTCAATCATCCTCTAATCAAGATCTTACTCACTGCCCACTTGTAGTTGACTTGGCACCCTCACGGTTTCTCACTACATTCAGCCTCCAAATACAAACACACATCCCATGTTAACAAGATCCAAGACCAATTCTTCCATGACCCTTAACCATTCAAGAAAAACTGCACTTATTTTATCTGGTAACACCCCTGTCCTCCCTGAACCTTGTTCTGTGAAAGAGGCATTAGCTACTGCTGAATGGAAAGAAGCTATGCAAATGGAATTTGATGCACTAATGAAAAACAACACTTGGATTTTGGTACCAAGAACTAGTGACATGCATGTAGTTGGGAATAAATGGGTGTTTAGGACCAAGTTTCATGTTGATGGTTCTTTGCAAAAATACAAAGCTAGATTGGTTGCTAAAGGGTTTCAACAAACACCCGGGTTGGACTACTTTGAAACGTTTAGTCCTGTAGTTAAACCTTCCACCATTAGGATCATTCTCACCCTTGCTGTAACTAATGGTTGGGATATCCAACAAGTGGATGTGAACAATGCATTTCTTAATGGCACTTTGAATGAAGTTATCTACATGCAGCAACCTGATGGATTTGAAAATGCTGCTATTCCCTCTTATGTTTGCAAATTAAATAAGGCTCTCTATGGTCTAAAACAAGCCCCTGGAGTCTGGTTTGACAAGCTGAAGTTTGCACTTACTGCCAAAGGATTTTTGAATTCTATTTTTGATTCTAGTTTGTTCATTTGTAAAAATTCTGGTCATGTTACATATATTCTTATATATGTGGATGACATTTGATTACTGGATCCAACTCTTCATCCATACATCAGCTTGTTCAAGAATTGAATGATCAATTTGCTTTAAAGACACTTGGTTCCATCAAATACTTCTTAGGATTAGAAGCTACAAGAACACCTGATGGTATTCACTTAAAATAGACTAAGTATATTGTTGATCTACTTGTCAAGACACAAATGCAAGATTCTCATGCATGTTCAACCCCAATGGCTGTTGGTATCAAACTCTATTCTACAGACAGCCCTTTGTTCAAAGACCCTAGTCTTTATAGGAGCACCATAGGAGCCCTTCAATACCTTCCCCTTACTAGACCTGATATAAGCTTTGTAGTAAACAAACTAAGTCAATATCTTCAAGCTCCTACTGAGCTTCAATGGCAGGCTTGCAAAAAGGTTTTAAGGTATATAAAAGGCACTCAGTACTATGGATTACAGTTCAGGCCAGCAGCATCTCTTAGCATTGAATGTTATGCTGATGCAGATTGGGGTAGTAGTTTGGATGACAGAAGGTCTACAAGTGGGTATTGTGTGTTCTTTGATCCTAATCTAATTCAATGGAGCTCAAGAAAATAGAAGGTGGTTGCTCTTTCATCAACCGAAGCTGAGTATAAGGCATTAGCTAACACAGCCACTGAAATTGCATGGCTGTAGAGCATGTTTTCAGAGTTAGGATTAAAACTGAAAACTCCCCCTGTTATTTGGTGTGATAATGTGAGTGCGGGTGCTCTTGCCGCAAATCCTATTTTTCATGCACGAACCAAACACATTGAAATTGATGTTCACTACATCAGGGATCAAGTTCTTGCAAAGAATATTGCAGTTCAGTATGTACCATCTCAGCTACAGATAGCAGATGTACTAACCATGGCTATGTCAGTAGCTCAGTCTCAAGAACTGAGACAAAAATTGAATGTTCTTGCCATGCCTGTTGCTGATTTAGAAATGGTTGTAGAGAAGTAGTGCAACATATTAGTTGTTGTGCTGATTGCAGAATTTCTTTTATGCAGCTTTGATGTAGTGATGCGGAAGTAGTGCAGCAGATTACTTGTTGTGGTGATTTAGAAATGGCTGCAGAGAAGTAGTGCAATAGATTAGTTGTTGTGTTTTGATGTAGTGATGCAGAAGTAGTGCAGCAGATTACTTGTTGTGGTATTGTTAATGCAATATTTTTATGCAGCTTTGATGAGAATCTTTATGAAGTTGTGGATTGTAGCAGAATTTTTGATGATGTAGAAGTAATGTAGCAGGTCAGCTGGTATGGAGTTGTGAATGCAGTCTTTATGTAGTTTTGGTGGTGCAAAAAAATAATGCAGTAGATAAGAAGCAATGCAGAGAGTTGTTAATGCAGTTTTTATGAAGTTTTATTGGTGCAGAAAAATAATGCTAATGCAGTTTTGGTGGTGCATAAAAATACTACCCCAACCATTCAAACTATGCTAATGCAAAAGTAATGCAGGGAGTTGTTAATGTAGTTTTTATGAAGTTTTGGTGGTGCAGAAAAATAATGCAGGAGATAAGAAGCAATGCAGAGAGTTGTTACTGCAGTTTTTTATGCAGTTTTGGTGGTGCAGAAAAATAATGCTAATGTAGTTTTTATGCAGTTTTGGTGGTGCATAAAAATAATGCAGCAGATTAGTAGTGTTGATAATGTAGATTTTGTTTTTGGAGATTTTATGCAGTTTTGTTGGTGCAGAAGTAATGCAGCTAATCAGTAGTGTTGATTATGCAGATTTTTTTTTTATTTTTTTGCAGTTTTGGTGGTGCATAAAAATAATGCAGCAGATCAATAGTGTTGATAATGCAAATTTTGTTTTTGGAGATTTTATGCAGTTTTGTTGGTGCAGAAGTAATGCAACTGATCAGTAGTGTTGATTATGCAGATTTTGTTTTTGGAGATTTTATGCAGTTTTGTTGATGTAGAAGTAATGTAGCAGATTAGTAGTGTTGATAATGCAGATTCTGATAGAAAGCAGAATCAGTTTTTTTTTTAAATGGAGAAGAGAAGCAGCTTAGTTTGAGGGGAAATGTTGACCAAAGATTTATGGTGCTAACTGCAAGTTCTCAAAATGTGAGGACCTGTCTAAAGTTTCACAAACGATGTCGTTTCACTTTAGTTGTAAAAGTCTTCTTCTCAAAACGATTATTCAGTGTAATGAGCTGCTATAACTTTACTCTTCTTCACTCACTCTCTCACCTATTTTCTTCAAGTATATAGGCAGCCACAATGTATTGTAACTAGTTAATCAATCAAATACAAAGAATTATTCAGCTTAGAATCAAGTTTTATCTTTCTTTTCTTTCAATTTCACATGGATTGACAAGGCTTTGTCATCTGGTTGTCTAAGGGTTTCTTGCACAATGATTCGATATTATCTCCTTCATTCTTACATTTATCTTTGAACCTGAATATTCCTTTATTTGTTCTCTAGAAATTCCTTAGAGAGTTTATGCATTCTAGGTCAGGTTCCTTTAATGGTTTTGTGCTCAAAAATACTTATCTTATCTTTGTTGTTGAGTGTGTGTTGGAACATGGTTCCATCAACGGAAGCGTGAAGGGATTTCAAGCTGTGGTGCTGAAGGTTGTCTTCGATATTAAAGCTTGAGTGGAGCTCGAGCTATCGAGGTTTTTTGGAAGCGAGTTGTGGATGAACATTGAATCAACCAGAGGGTGAAGTTAGAGTGCTATGAAATAAGGAGTATTTTACATTTGTTTGCTTATCCTCAACCCTATAATGAACTTTGAATGTTTGCTATAGTGGACTTGCTTCGTCTGCACTTGGTCCCATGGATGTAGGTAGTTGGTAGAACCATGTAAAAACCTCTTATATGCTTTACTTTATGTCCTTGATGATTGGTAATGTGTTGTTGATGAATAGCATTTCCCACAAACATAAATGAACTCAATCAACTTATTCCACAATAGTTTAATGAAGTTGGTTAGTTATAAACTTTCAATAGTGTATTTATAGGTTTGAAATCCGTCCTCCCCTGGACCTAGTTTCGCAAGCCCATTCATCGTGGGGAAAGAAAGCTGGCCAAAATGTATCGGGACCTAGTTCAAGCCCTAAAAATCCAGTGCTCCTCCATGTATTAAGCTTTTACTTGATCGTTAGTTCGTTACACTTTTTTCCTATGCATATTCCAAAATATTGTATCATCTGGTTAAAATAATTTGACCTAACTTGTTTTGTACATGATCCAATGGATAAAAATAATAATAATAAAAAAGACAGACAATTGATAGATGATTAGATGGTGTGTCCGTGTGCTATTATTGACCCATTCTTTTTGACATAATTATTGCAGGAAGAAAGTAGTTGATGAAAATCGATTAGTGGAATTCAAACAGTAACAGAGAAATGGAATCTTTGCCTTTTCGTATATCATGTAATGAGAGAAAACGAAAAAAACTTTGTTTTTCTTGCTTTTTGCATGTGAAGATGCGTTTACCTTACCAAACTATCAGTCACGGACTCTACTGTAGCTGCTGGTGGTTGCTATATAGACTATAGACTTTATCTAAATTTCGCGGCCCAATAATTGAACTTATTAGTATATACGACCAAATTATCCCAGGAAATAACCGACATGATGTAAGAATGATGAAGACATGTTTCCCTTAGGGTATAGTCCAATTCCACTTATAAGCATCGCATGCATAATGTCTATAATCTTATATTTCTTTATTTTGAATATTAGATATAACGTTCTTCATAATCCAGTCATTTGGAATTATGTAGCCGATCTGGCAAATTATTTATTTGGCAACAAGGCCTGTCCTAAGGGTTTTTGGTATCATTTTTCATCAATCTCACAACTTAATGTTTCGATTAATTTTCGTCCGGAGGCTTATGTGACATGCAATCGTAGCTGTATAATACATGCTTATATTTACAGAAGAATTTGGCTTTTGCAGAAGATCGAAGTTTGTGTTATGTATGATTAATTAGTTCTTTGTTTTTCTTTCTCCTTAAAGGCCAAAGGAACAAGTACGCAAAAGTCCAAGAACCAGTAGATGAATAAGAAACAATGTAGGAAATTTTTTTTTCCCCTATAAATACAGCCCAAATCCTAAAGAAAAGATAGGCAAAATAAAATAATCTTGATATATAAGAGAGGCGTAGGAGGGAATAATAATAGATCTTCAGTGGTGAAACCAGCTGCCTCCCTCACACTAGGTCCTTTGCTTCTTCATGATTGTCGGGGTACTACAATCTATGTTTTACTTGATGTTTGATTTTTTCTCACGTTTTCCATTTTGTTTCATACAATTTTTCAAATTTTTTTCAGTCTATCATGAATTTATTTAGATCTCCTTTGAGGAGTAATATTTTTTACACCTGATTTGTTGTCATCACTTTCTTTTAAATTTTTTCGAAAACCCTAAAAATATCTAGTCAGAAATTATTTACAGATCTTCATAAAAATTATGAAATATTTGCATTTAAAAAAAAAAATAGTATGAGATCAAGAAAGCAACAATTGAAATATTTATAATAAACCATGTTGAATATTATTTCCCAGAGAAGTACACAATAGTGATGACTAACAAGGGAAACAAGACAAACTTATTCACTATCAGCCCACAATCAGAATACCAGTAAACCATTACAACGAAAGTTAAACAAGCAGTAAACCACGATAACACATAATTCATAATCTTAGAACATGGAAACAAAGAAATAAAAATATTATTAGTTACACTGGAAGCCAGAGGGAGCGTTCCTAGAACAGACATTTAAAAGTAAACTGAGTGATATAGGGAGATTAAGGTTGATACCCAAAATGTTGGCTCTGATGGCAGTGCAAAGGCAAATTGCAGCCTCAAGATCAGCAAGGCCTTGAATGAGAGTGCAGCATGGAGTTACAGGTGGTGTGCCAACCGTCACATTCAGCAGGGAACCAAGCACTCTAGCGCATACACCTAGTTTAAGAGCATCCCTGGGGCAAGAAGCTCTGCCCGTGCCGGAGCCGGAGCCGGAGCCCGAGCCTGAGCCTGAGCCTGAGCCCGAGCCCGAGCCCGAGCCCGAGCCCGGGGGTGGCTTTGGTTTTGGGCAAGAGCCACATGCAGTGACTAGGGAAAAGAAGAGAATGTTGAGTGCAAAGAAGAGGGCAACTGATGCTGAGGTTTTTGAAGCCATGTCTAAAATCCTGACAGCTTCCAGCTTATAATAGTAGTATAGCAGAAGCTGTAGGAGAGAGTATTTGAGATTAATTGTGGTGCAAAAATTTGTTGTTAAGGGTGGGATTTTATAGGGTTCAGGAGGATGAGTCGGTTGCTTTTGATGTTAACATATAATAATTATTAAGCCGTAGAACAATCCATACACCCATGTGTACTCTTGAAGTTTTAGCTGGCAACGCAAGAGATTTTAGAGCAAAGTTTTGGATGTTTGTGAGGTGGGGATTAAACTGCCAAGTTGATCCTGACCAAGCATCAATCCAAGGATGTATCTAGGACAATTTAATGGCTTGCACTGAATTTTTATCTATTATTTATGTGCATCGTAGTTGGAACCCATTTAGTCTCATCATCTCTGCCAGTTCGTAAAACTATGTACAATACTGCTGTGACGAAATAAATTTTGACCATATATTATCAATGCATGTACAATACTGGACCGTTTTCCCCTACTCGTTAGATAGTCAAGATTTTCTTTTCATTTCATTTTTGTTGAATTTCATCTAGATTATCTATATTTTCTTACAGTTTCAGCTTCCTTCCAAATCAGACCACTTATTTTGGCTGGGCTCAGAGGACAAAAAGGATATATACAAAATAAAATCTTGTCCTCCTAGTTTGCCACAGTTATTCTTTCAGTAATTAATCAGTGTTATATATCGACATCAATCTTTTCTATATGGCCATCACTTGGATCCAAATATCATTTTTCTTCTTTTCCCGATATTTACACAAGATATAACATTATGAAAATTCATAATTCAGCATGACAAACGGTTCCAAAAGACCTAACGCAAAGATTTCAATAATGAATATGATGAGGACACTTGATAAACCAACGCCCTCAAGATTTTTCTCATCAATTCTGTTGGTTATTCGATAATATAATGAGTCCACAGTTAGAGATAGAAGGTAGCTAGTAGTTACTTCCTTGTTGGATTAACGTTCTTCTACAGTGAATAGTGATTTCCATATTGTCATTTTCGTAGTGGAAGTTGCTTGCTGGATTGGTGTGTCACGGGCATCTTAAGAACCTACCATATGGGCTCCACAAGATCGCATCGATGAAATTGTGTGTTCATATTAAAAAAGAATATATAAATTAAACATTGTCGTGACTTGTTATTTTTTCTTCTTTTCATATTTTGTGGAGCCATCTTAATTCTAATATCTAATATTTAGTTGTTGACTAAGACAAAATTTGTAGCTTGTGATTAACTTGAGATATGATCTTCAAAGTTGAAAAAGTAAAAAGTTTAAGTATTTTCCCCCTGCCAGAGGTCACAAAGGTTGTTAATTAAGCATCCGAAATTCAAAGGCCTCCCCATATATACGATAGATAGTCAAGCACTTCTAACTTTTACGAGACCGATACTTAATTAGTTCCATTTCATTCTGTCGATAAAAGTAGTGCTAAAATGTGTATGAAAACATCGAAACATTTATGTCTATATAAAATAATTTAAAAAGATAGCATCCAAACTGTTAGCCAAAATCAAGCAAAGCTTGATCAATGGCTTGAATTAAGCAAGACTTGATTCAAGCCATTGAATTGCTTGATCAATGGCTTGAATCGAGTCTTGCTTAATTCAAGCCATTGATCAAGCTTTGCTTGATTTTGTCTAACAAAAACAATATTATATATATTGGATAGGTTTTAAACCGTCTGGCGACATACGAAAAAAAATATATTGCCAACTTTTTTAGATCGGTGAATTGAATAAAAAATTTGCAGTTTTCTTACTTTTAAAACCGTCAATTGCAGCTGAATTGGTTTGTTCTTATTTACGGCTATAAACGATATATATGTATAAAAAAAATTCATCTGTCCGCTTTGGATTTATTGTTCCGAATTCTCTATGCGTAATTAATTAAAGCTTTCTATCACTTCAAAGATTTTAAAAGGTTAAATATGATTTTAGTTTGTATACATCTAAGTACTGAGACTTCAACAATGAGCTCTACCAAACTCTACATAACCCTCCATGCCGGCATATGAATGATTGAGCCAAAACTCAAAGGTAAGGATTAACATGCAATAATATACCCGATATTATCATAAACTATCCTTAAGGTTTGCGTTTTTATAAAGTGGAGAATAACTTTGCCAATTTTTATAAGGACCCTTGCAATTTTAAAAGCATATCACTACCGCCCTTTTGTCCTCAATCCATCAATTGACATTATAATTAAACGGGTAAAGTATTATAATACTTCTTAATATGTTTTTTTTTTTTTTTTTTTGGTAAAATAGTTGGTTGGCCACCCACTTGGTGTAACTTGAACTCAAGATCTCCTGATCTTTAACCCAGCACCTCTCACACCCCTCACCATCCCGCCACAAGTGGGTGGTTTTCTTAATACCATATGTTATTCCACAAGTGTCTAATTGAATAATTTTTTTCAAATTACAAAAGAGAATTAAAATAAAAATAAAAGATAAAATAAAATGGAGTTAGGACAAAGGGATATCAACAATATGGTTTTAAAATTGTGAGAGCTAAATATGACAACACTTCGACAAAAAATTACAAGCATGATAAAACTTTACAATGTTATCATGAGAATGATATGCTTTTAAAACTAAAAGGGATATCTTTGACAAAAATTGACAAAATTATAAAAACGTAAACTTTAGGAGTGGTTAATTTATGATAATATTCCAATAAGATATTTTGCTGATATATATGTAAATCAAAATCAGTAATTTGGACAACAAAGACCAAAGTAGTGAGCTAGATCGATCGCAAAGAAAGTTTTGAGGATTAAGACCTGTGATGCAATGTGTAATTTTGTTATAAAATTGTTATGTACCTATTAGACTTCAAACCAGTTAAACTTTAGGACAGCAAGATATGTTATTGGCTTTTCAGTTATTGTGTATTTTACATGTATATGAATAAGAATCTAGTACTCCACCCTGTTGTGTCGTTTGAAACAACTACTAGCAAGTGTACTAGTCTCAACTCAAGTAATATAATGTAACAAAATACAAGTTATCGTACCCAATGGATTACGTAAACAAGTACTAAAATGTTAATTAGTCTTAACTTTATCTAGATAATCAAAACTTAGAATGGTGATATTTAAAACTAAAAATATTAAAAGCTGAAATATTAGAAACGAACAATTGCAATAAAACTAAAATTAAAAATTCAATGAGAGAAAACGACTAAGATTTCAAGCTCATCTATAACTTCTCTGCACCTTTCAATTTACTATGGTCAATGAATTTATTTAAGTAGTGTGACAACGGGATTTCCTAGGTTAACCAATATTCTTTCTCAAGCAATAGTAATTCTACTTCTATCTCACAACTTGGATATCTTTATATAGATTTAATGAAATAGATGAGCATTAAGCTTTATGAAATCCTCTAGCTTTCAGCACAAGTTAATCCTGCCTATGACTATTGCATATATCAATTCATATATCTCTATATCCAATCAATCCATGGCCTATATTACTAGAGCACTCATGTTATATCTCCTCTCAGTCTCAATCACACAAAACAATTCTATCGGAAATTGATCAGATTTCTAATAACATTAAGCACATAATATAAGCTCATCATTAGAAAAATAATTCACTGACTATAGAGTAGAAGATTGATCACAGATCCATAAATAAACTAACCCTAGTCTTAGCCTGATAAAATTAGTTCATAATAAAAGAAATAAGAGTAGAATCCAAGAAATAAATCATATTGACAAAGTAAAGACAAACTCTGTGATGAATTTTGTTCTTGATTCTCCTTTTTTTTTTTTTTTTGTTACACAATAATCTCTCTACAAGAATAGGCAAAATTCGGCCCCCTAAGAAGTAATCTTAATCACACTTAAATACCCCAAAAGAGTCATAAGCGAATAAGGAAAGAAAAACTAAAAAAAAAAAAAACCCTAAAAGTGTCCGACACGGCCCTGGCCGTGTCCAAATGTACGTTACCATAGCCTAGGCCATGGTGCTTCCTGTCCTCGTTATTTAATCCTCATTCCACCACCATGGCCGTGGTGAACCACCAAGGCAAGGCCATGGCCTTCAAAATTGTCAACTAATCTCAATTTCTTCGAGCTTTGAATCCCAATTTCATTCCAATGCTCCAATCTACTCAATTAATGCCTAAAAATTACAAAAATTCTCCAACTCAATAGCTAACCATTCACATCTCAAACTTAACAAAAACTAACATCAAAACAAAGAAAACAAATGAGAAATTAACTAGAAGGCTATAAAAAACAAACCTAAAAACACTAAATTATGCAACTTATCAACTCCCCCAAACTTAGTCCTTTGCTCATCCCCAAGTAAAAAGAATAACAGAAAAACAAACCCAATAATCATCACGGATTTGCCATAGCTCCAAGATCAAAGAAAGAAAACCAACATGCTTTAAATGAAATTCATGCTTCCAAACATACAACCCAGCTAATTGTGCAACTCTAATCTTTCCCTAACAGGATCATGCCTTACCAAGATTTTATAATTAACCCCATGAATTTTTTCCTTTCTTTTTTTTTTTTTTTTTTTTAGGTGATGATTTTCATTAGATTATCACATTACCTTTTTACGCGAATGCACCCATTGGTGATGGTTGCCCCCAATTACTCAGCAATGTCACAACACCTAAAGTGCTTTGCATACTCATAATTCTAGCCACAGTTTGATGCAAAAGTAAACAGGGGTCTCATGAATACTCCTGGTTACTAAGCAGCTCAAATCAGCGAAGTAGTTTATTCAAACATAAGAAACTATAAATGCAGTTTTTTTTTTTTTATTTATTTTATTTTATTTAAGGGAGTGAAGACAAGTTTTAGCTAGTACACAACAAAGTCAAGTAATAAACTAGAAATTGCACAACCATCTAGACTCGCATACTCTTCAGCATTCCTAAAGATATAAGCATGTTCAAATCCTTTCAATGACTTGAAAGTACCACTACTCCAAATGATTACAAAGTTCATCACACAAAAAAATAATAATAATAATAATTTAGGGACTCCACAAAGTTTCGCCTGGGATTGTATCAAAAGCATAAACACAATAAACACCATGTGACAAAAACAAAAACAAAATAAAAATAAAAACCAAAAACACACAAATAAAATAAACACTTCCTAAAAACAAACACACCAAACCAAAGAAACAAACCATCAACAATGTAACACAAACCAAACTGCCCACTCCCCCAAACTTAAAGAATGCAATGTCCTCAATGCATGAAAAACAAAGAGAAGAAAAAAATAAATAAATAACTGAAAATGAGAGACATAAACTTCCCTGAATTGAGAGGACAAAACTACTAGGAATTTAGGCTCATGTAGCGATCAAATGTGGCTTCACGAATGAGTAGGCAATCATTGACACTGGTGATGCTAGGCTTTAGTTTTATATATATATAACAAAGCCACAGTTATGTAAAATAACACGGGGTACCCCGTGGTGAAGGCTGGACTTTGCAAGCTTTTTTTCCTTTAACATGGCCACGGCTGTGTAAAGTGACACAGAGTACCCTGTGTTCTATTCTACTTAAAATTGCCTTCTTCTTCTATCACTTAAGCTTCCCCCAAAATTGTTCCTTGTTCCGAAGATAACAAAACAAAATCAAACAAAAATAAAATAATTGTAGAAGAGAGAAAAAAAAAATTATAGTTCTAATTTAGAGTCGTTACCTTGACTTTCTGCGCTTGCTTATTCTGGTTCATTTAGTGCCATGGAGATCTTATCTTTTTTCCATCCTCCATCTTCATAATGATTGAGACGCTGTCCATTCACCTTGAATGTGCCTTTCTCCTCATGGGAAATCTCAATGGTGCCAGAAGGAAACACTTGGGTAATCGTGAAAGGTCCTGACCATTTGGACCTTAACTTGCCTGGAAAAAGTCTTGAGTCTAGAATTATAGAACAACACCCTTTCCCCTTCGACGAACTCTAT
This sequence comes from Pistacia integerrima, assembly GCA_026225825.1. Taxonomy (NCBI): domain Eukaryota; kingdom Viridiplantae; phylum Streptophyta; class Magnoliopsida; order Sapindales; family Anacardiaceae; genus Pistacia; species Pistacia integerrima. The sequence continues at coordinate 10,923,944 of CM047737.1, read as the reverse complement.
TTTCGTGATATGCTTGTCATGCCATTTTTTTGTTCTCTCTTTATAGATCTTCGCATTCTCATAAGCCTAACTCTGAAATTAATCCATCTCATTCAATTGCAGCAACCTGTTTTCACCTACAGCTTGCATATCAAAGTTAAGAAATTTTGTTGCCCAATATGCACGATGCTCAAGTTCAATAGGGAGATGGCATGCTTTTCCAAAAAATAGTCTATATGGGGACATACCAATGGGGGTTTTAAAAGTTGTTCTATATGCCCACAATGCATCATCCAACCACAAAGACCAATCTTTTCTAGAGGTAACGGTCTTTTCTAAAATCATTTCAGTTCCCTATTAGATACCTCTACTTGGCCACTAGTTTGTGGGTGATAAGGAGTGGCAACCTTATGTGTGATCCCATATTTTTTTCAAAAGATTATCAAACTGTTTATTGCAAAAATGTGTCCCACCATCACTAATAATTGCCCTAAGGGTGCCAAATCTAGTAAAAATATGTTTCTTTAAAATTTTAACAACCACCCTAACATCATTTGTTCTAAATGCCTCAGCGTCCACCCACTTAGAAACATAGTTGACTGCCACAAGGATGTATTTATTAGAAAATGAATTAGGAAAGGGTCCCATAAAGTCTATCCCCCAAACATCAAATAATTCACATTCAATAATATTGTTCAAGGGCATCTCATGGTTCCTAGCTATATTCCCTATTCTTTGGCACCTATCACAAGACGCTACATAAGCATAAGCATCCTTAAACAACATAGGCCAGTAAAAACCTGCTTGTAGTACCTTTGCAACTGTCTTGGTTGGCCCAAAGTGGCCACCTACCTCTCTGTAATGGCAGTGATGTAAAATGGATGTCATCTCCTCCTCAGGCACGCATCGTCGAATACTCTGATCTGGACAAACTTTGAACAAATATGGTTCTTCCCACAAATAATGCTTAACATCAGCCAAAAATTTCTTTCGTTGGTGAAAAGTAAGATTTAAAGGAAGAACACCTGTGACAATATAATTTGCATACTATGCATACCATAGAATAAATGCATTTAAAATGACAAATAATTGTTCGTCGGGAAACTCCTCTCTTTTGGTATTTCATCTCCTTTTTCAAGATTTGTGTCCTCTATCCTAGACAGATGGTCAGCAACCACATTCTCTACACCCTTCTTATTCCTAATTTCTAAGTCAAATTCTTGTAACAAAAAAATCCATCTAATTAACCTAGGTTTGGCATCTTTTATAGCAAGTAAATATCTCAAGGCTGAATGGTCAATGTATACAATTACTTTACTCAAAACAAGGTATGAATGAAATATGTCAAATGCAAATACTACCACTAGGAGTTTCTTTTTAGTGGTTGCATAATTCTGTTGAGTCACATTTAAGGTCCAACTAGCATAGTATATAGTTTGGAATACCTTGTTTTTTCTCTGACTGAGGACAACACCAATAGCTACATCACTAGCATCACACATCAATTCAAATGGCAAACTCCAATTGGGTGCCACCATAATTGGTGCTGTGACAAGCTTCTCCTTCAGAGTGAGGAAGGCCTGCAAACATTCAGCATTAAAATCAAAAGGAGTATCTTTAATTAATAAATTAGACAGGGGCTTTGAAATTTTAGAAAAATCTTTAATAAATCGTCTGTAAAATCCTGCGTGTCTAAAGAAACTCCTCACATCCTTCATTGATGTAGGTGGGGGTAATTTTTCAATCACTTCCACCTTTGCTCTATCCATTCAATCCCCTTTTGGGAGATTTTATGACCCAAAACTATTCCTTCCTGCACCATAAAATGACACTTCTCCCAATTTAAAACTAGGTTAGTGTCTTCACATCTCTGCAAAACTAAAGCCAAATTATTTAAACATGCATCGAAAGAGGAACCAAAAACTGAAAAATCATCCATAAAAATTTCTAAAAATTCCTCTACCATATCATGAAAAATGGACATCGTGCATCTTTGAAAAGTGATAGGTGCATTGCATAAACCAAAAGACATCCTCCTAAATGCAAATGTGCCATAAGGACAAGTGAGAGTGGTTTTCTCCTGATCCTCTGGACCTATAGCTATTTGGTTATACCCAGAATACGCATCAAGAAAACAATAAAACTCATGCCCAACAAGTCTCTCTAACATCTGATCAATAAAGGGTAAAGGGAAGGGGTTTTTCCTAGTGGCATCATTTAATTTTCTATAATCTGTGCACACTCTCCAACCTGTAACTGTCCTAGTAGGTATCAATTCATTATTTTCATTTTTCACCACAGTCATACCTTCTTTTTTCGGTACTACTTGAATAGGACTTACCCATGAACTATCTGAGATAGGATAGATAATACCTGCGTCTAGTAGTTTAATCACCTCTTTCTTTACCATTTCTTGCATGCTTGGGTTGAGTTTCCTCTGAGGTTGAACCGTCAGCTTGTAGCTGTCTTCCATGAGAATTTTGTGCATGCAAATCAAAGGACTTATTCCCTTTATGTCAGCTATTGTCCAACCAAATGCTCCTTTATGCTCCTTCAACACCCTTAATAATTTCTCTTGCATCAAACCTGTCAAAGAAGATGAAATAATAACAAGTAAAGAAGAAGACTCATCAAGAAATACATATTTCAAATGAGTAGGTAAGGGTTTCAGTTCAAGATTTGGTGGCTCTTCAGTTGAGGGCTTTGTTTGAGACAATATTGGCCTTTCCAATGTTTCAATTTTTTGTCGCACGACCCTTTCATAAGGTGGATTTGCCTCCAAACTTGCTACAATCTCAATTAAGTGCTTATTCTCCCCTCTATCTTCTTTTGAATCAACCAAGCAAGCTTCCAATGGATCTTCATACCTGTTATCTTGAGAATACTCACGAACCAAAGGATCAAAAGCATCGATTCTAAAACATGTGTTATCTTCTAAAGGGTGTTTCATAGTTTTAAAAACATCATATGTTACTTTTTAATCTCCTACCCTAAGAATTAACTCACCTCTTCGCACATTAATCAATACCTTACTTGTGGCTAAAAATGGTCGTCCTAGAATGAGAGGTATCTCAACATCTTCTTCCATATCCAACACAAGAAAATCTACAGGAAAAATAAACTTATCTACCTTGACAAGCACGTCCTCCACAACACCTCTTGGATATTTAATTGATTTGCCAACCAACTGTAGAGATACTATGGTGGCCCTTGGTTCTCCAAGTCCCAATTTCCTGAAAATAGATAAAGGCATTAGATTAATGCTAGCACCTAAATCACATAAAGATTTGGAAAAAGTAAACCAATAATGCAAGGTATTGTAAAACTCCTTGGATCTTTTAATTTTGGTGGCAATTTCTTTTCCAAAATTGCTGAACATTCATCAGTAAGTTTTACTATTTCTTGCTCTTCCAGTTTTCTCTTGTTGGAAATGATCTCCTTCAAGAACTTTGCATAGCTAGGCATCTGAAGAAGAGCATCTGCAAATGGAATATTAGTGTGCAATTTCTTAAAAATATCTAAACATTTTGGAAATTGCTAATCAACTTTCTGCTTCTTCAATGCAAGAGGGAAAGGAGGTTGAATCTCTATCTTCTTAGGTTCAAACAACTTTTCAGCAATGTTGTCTGGTTCCACTTTCGTTGCTTCCTCTTTCTCTTTCTCTTTATGCCTAATTTCCTTTCCACTTTTTAGTGTAATTGCCTTCACATGCTTCTTTGGATTCTTCTCTGTGTCACTAGGCAACATTCCTTGAGCTCTCCCTGATATCAAATTAGCCAATTGCCCCATCTAAGTCTCCAAATTTTTTATCAAAGCTTATTGATTCTGAAATCTTGTTTCACTAGAGCTTACAATCTTCGTCACTAGTTCCTCCAAATTGGGCTTCTTTTCTTAAGGAAAACCCAGAGGTGGTGGTTTCATTACATTTTTATTGCTCCTTGAAAAATTCAGGTGATTCCACCAACCAAGGTTGTAAATACTGGAGTAGGGATTATTTTGTTGTTGCCTGTGAAAATTACCAACATAATTAACACTTTCAACAGAATTAGCAAATGGATTACCTACCTGACATTTATTGCTAGGATGGTCTCCTCCACACAGATCACAACTCATGCTCTTCACTTGCATGACTAGGGCACTAATATTATCAATCTTTTTGTTCAATGTTTTTAATTGAGCAGAAATTGTTGTGATTGCATCCACCCCATATAATCCTGCATCTTTCCTTTGTGGCACTCTATCAGACTACCATTGGTGACTGTTTGAAGCCATCTCATCCAACAATTCATATGCTGCTTCTGGTGTCTTCTTCATTATAGTGCCTCCCGAAGCTGCATCAATAATAAAACGGTTAGCAGGAAATAAACTGTTATAAAAAGTTTGTACCTGTAACCAAATTGGTAATCCATGATGCAGACATTTACTTAACAACTCTCTATAACGCTCCCATGCTTCGTATAACGACTCTCCATCTACTTGCATAAAATTAGTGATGTCATTACGCATCCTTGTAGTTTTAGAGGGAGGAAAATATTAGCTAGAAAAGGCTGAGCCAATGCATCCCAAGTTGTGATAGATTCTACAGTCAAAGAATTTAGCCAATTCTTGGCTTTATCTTTCAATAAAAAAGGGAACAGTCTCAATCTAATTGCATCGTCTATGACACCATTCTGCTTGAAAGTATCACATATCTCCAAGAAATTTCCAATGTGAGCATTTGGATCCTCGTGGGCTAAACCACTGAATTGGCAGGCTGACTGAATCATCTGAATAATCATAGATTTAATTTTGAAGTTATTTGCTGCAATGGCTGGCCTCCTAATGCTAGAAGCAATGCCACTCAATGACAGCATCCCATAATCTATTAGAGAACATGGGGTTGCAGCTTCTACAAGATTCTCCAAAAGTGGAGGATTCACATGATTATTATTGTTGTTGTCGTCTGTCATGTTCCTTGCTTGCCTTCTTCTAAATGCTCATATTTTTCTCTCAATTTCTAGGTCAAAAGGTTCAAGAATCTCTAATCTTCTTCTAGTGTGTGTCATACACTGGAAAATCTGAAAACAAGAGAACTTGAAAAAAAAATTATATATATAAAAAAATGGAACAAGATCTAAAGTAAAGCTAAACTAATGATTTCAATATTGCCTAACTGCAATCCCCTGCAATAGCGCTAAAAACTTGTTGTGTCGTTTGAAACAACTACTAGCAAGTGCACTACTCTCAAGTAATAAGTGTAACAAAATACAGGTTATCGTACCCAATGGATTGCGTAAACAAGTACTAAAATGTTAATTAGTCTTAACTTTATCTAGATAATCAAAACTTAGAATGGTGATCTTTAAAACTAAATATATTAAAAGCTGAAATATTAGAAACGAACAATTGCAGTAAACTAAAATTAAGAATTCAATGAGAGAAAATGGCTAAGACTTCAGGCTCATCTATAACTTCTTTGGACCCCTCAATTTACTATGGTCAATGAATTTATTTAAGTAACGTGACAACGGGATTTCCTAGTTTAACCAATATTCTTTCTCAAGCAATATTAATTCTACTTCTATCTCACAACCTAGATATCTTTATATAGATTTAATGAAAAAGACAAGCATTAAGCTTTATGAAATCCTCTAGCTTTCAGCACAAGTTAATCCTGCTTATGACTACTGCATGTATCAATTCATATATCTCTATATCCAATCAATCCATGGCCTATATTACTAGAGTACTCATGTTATATCTCCTCTCGGTCTCAATCACACAAAACAATTCTATCAGAAATTGATCAGGTTCCTAATAGGATTAAGCACATAATATAAGTTCATCATTAGAAAAATAATTCACTTACCATAGAGTAGAATATTGATCACAGATCCATAAATAGACTAACCCTAGTCTTAGCCTGAGAAAATTAGTTCATAATAAAAGAAATGAGAGTAGAATCCAAGAAATAAATCATATTGAAAAAGTAAAGACAAACTTTGTGATGAATTTTGCTCTTGATTCTCCTTTTTCTTTTGTTACATAATAATCTCTCTCCAAGAATAGGCAAAATTCGGCCCCCTAAGAAGTAATCTTAATCACACTTAAATACCCTAAAAGAGTCCTAAGCGAACAAGGAAAGAAAAACTAAAGAAAAAAAAAAACCCTAAAAGTGTCCGACACAGCCCTGGCCGTTTCCAAATGTACGTCACCACAGCCTAGGCCATGGTGCTTCATGTCCTCGTTATTTATCCTCATTCCACCACCATGGCCATGGTGAACCACCAAGGCAAGGCCATGGCCTTCAAAATTGTCAGCTAATCTCAATTTCTTCAAGCTTTGAATCCCAATTTCATTCCAATGCTCCAATCTACTCAATTAACACTTGAAAATTACAAAAATTCTCCAAATCAATAGCTAACCATTCACATCTCAAACTTAACAAAAACTAACATCAAAACAAAGAAAACAAATGAGAAATTAACTAGAAGGCTATAAAAACAAACCTAAAAACACTAAATTTATGCAACTTATCACACCCGATTCCAAAATAATTGGACAAAAAAGTCATAGTAAGAGGAATTTTAATAATTAAATGTGGACTTTGGAAGTGTGCATGCGGCTGGTGCCCATTCAGATTGTCAAAATTTGTTTTTAAATTGAGCGATTGAAAGTCAATGAATTCAGTAGTTTGAGGAAAGAATGGCAATCAAATAACAAGTTATATAAATATATCAGTGTCTTAAAAATTGCTACAAGATTACAGATCGTAGCAGCTCTCACCAATCACCATCAAAGTTACTGTAGAATATTCATATTTGTCAAACTTATGAGTTGTGTATGCACAACAATTATGTGTGCACACTGGTTGTCAATCTTATGATTTGGCTTATTTCCTTTGTTTTGTGTATGCACATCAAGTTCTGTGTACACTCTGCTTGCCAGACTTGTGTCTTGGCTTGTTTCATTCAGAGTGTGTGTGCACAACAGTTTGTGCTTACACTCTTGCTTCAAACTTTTGCAACCTAGCACAAGTTGCATGTCTGATAAAGTGAAAAAGATATTATTTATCTTTGTCTCTCACTTTTAGGATCTTTTTACATTTGTCATGGTATCCTTAAGTGGTCCTAGAGAATAAAGTTTGTTTTCCCAATTTGTTTTGTGGTTCAAACCAAAAGAATGAATATTTTCCTTATTTGGACGAACATGGGTTAGCCCCTTGTTGGCTGACATGGCACTATAGTGTTGAGCAAGAAACCCTACATTATATAATACCTTTTCTTACATATATGAATCTAAACTTTTGATATTTTGTTTCATTTGTACTCTGAAATTTCTTAGAGTATTCTTTCTCTTAAGGTTCATAGGTTCATTTCTTTTTGTGCCAAAACCTCACCATATCAAACATAGACTTGATGGTTCTTGGAACGTGGTTCCTTTGTTGATGCTAATGCTTGGCATCGGTGCTTGAAGCTTAGTGGTTCACAAGCTATTTTCGAGTGTGTTCTTGACATGAAGAAGATCCAAGGAGTTGCAATACGTTAAGGCTTCAGAGTGTGGTGTTAAGTGTAAAATTGAACAAGGGGTTCTTTTTACTGTATTTTAGATCAACTTTGAACATTATCTTGTAATATGTTTTTAACTTAGTGGATTGGTTCGATCTAGACAAAGTCCCATATATGTAGACTAAAAGTGAATTTAGCTTAACCATGTATATGGTTGTGTTCTTTATTTTCCGCACTTGTGTTTGAAGTGGTTAAATTAGAATTGTCTTAATTCACTTCGTAATATTTCCACTGTACTTAAAATGGGTAACCAGTTTTTAAAGTGAGTTAAATCTATAACTCTCTCCCCAACAATTACTGTCATCAATCTTAGTGTTAATTCTATTTTGTACAGCATCTTGGTTCTTCCAGCATGGCTCAACAAGAATCGGGATAATCTGCATTTACCAGATCGATCTCCTACTCTAACTAGCCTAGGATCAATTGTCAAGAATTCACAATCAAGGCTTACTGGTGGGTCTCTTTACGCTAGGGTTTATTTGATATGAGCTGAGCGTGAATGATAATGCATTACCTGATAATAACTCCACCCTACAACAGAGTTGTTCAATAATACAAGGAATGTTATCAATAATTGTTGGCTATGATCTGTTTTATATTACATGTGTTGGGTAGTTGGACCAGAAACTACGTAACATGTATTTTGGATAATATATATCGAAACAGTATAACAGAGTATAGATATAACACATAAAGTAAATAACAAAAGAAATGATATGAAAAACAAAGAGAGTGTAACGTTAAGTAAACAATAATAGGAAGTAGAATTAGAATGAAAAAGGCAACATTAAGTAATTTTCACTTTATTATTTATTAAGTTCAAATGGCGTTACAAAAACAGACACGGCTAAAGTTTGTGTAAAAATCCATTTTATTGTTATGATGTTATCTTTCTAGATTTTTTATTCAATCTCTGTTTGAAAGGCACATTTTTCCTCAGCGTTGGTTAGGGCAGAGATGCATCACACTGGAGTTCTATTGTGAGATTTTTTTTGTCAAATATTGTGGATTAGTATAATTTCATATATGATATGTTAGAAAATTTCCTAATTATGGGCTAACATGAATTATATTTTAATTTAATCAAACCGAATAAACACATAATCTAATGAGCTATTCTAATGGGCTTTGTGATAGTTTATTTTGAAAGCTTTATACACTTTATATTTAATTGATTTGGGTTATAATGATGTAAGTGTGGGCTATGGAATTTATTGAGCCCATAATGGGAGGGTTCCATAAATTATTATTAAAAGAGCTAGGTCCTATTTCCAAATGCACGACAGATTAGCTCTATTCCAAAATATCGTTATTTTGCACATTACTGGAAAGGAAGATGGTCCTAAGATCGACAATCGATCAGTTTTAGAGTTCAAAAAAGCTTTCTGCATCAAACTATGGCATAATCAGGTTTGTCTTATTCTTAATTTAATTTCAGCATTTTATTACAGTTGAAAACAGAGCACAAAAAAAACTTTGGGAAAAGAGAAAAAGAAAATATAGTGTTTAGCTGAAGAATTATTCAATTGAACATATTTTTTTATTGTATGTGAAACAGTACAAATATAGCCTTATATATATATATTGTACAAATGATTCTAGAAGAAAAAGAATAACAAACTCTACCACTAATATTTGTACAACTCAGCAACAAAATAACTGACTGTTAAATTACAATGCAGACCATGACTACCCCTTCTCATCTGAAATGTGCCGAAGACCCCTTTTTGTAAAGAAGTGGTGATTTGCAGCTGCATGTGATCTTCATTTTCAAGTTCATTATTGTCTAATACCTACCTACACACCCCACCCCCCGGAAGATGGAGAATAGAGATTAATTATTCCCATCTTGGAAAGAAGAGTATTAAGCACATTAGTAGAGAATGCTCTAGTAAAGATATCGGCTAATTGTGGTGGCTAGGGACTTGGGCAGTGACAATGCTTCCTTCTTGAATTTTGTTTCGAATGATGTGACAATCGACCTCTATGCGCTTGGTACGTTTGTGGAAAACAAGATTCGCAGCAATATGTAAGGCTGCTTGATTGTCACAATAGAGAATGGTAGGATTAGGATGGGGAATGTGCAAGTCATGAAGTATTTGACGAATCCATGTAAACTCACAACGAGTGGTTGCCATAGCACGATACTCAGCCTCGGTAGAAGAACGAGAAACAACATGCTGCTTTTTGGATTTCCAAGAGACAAGGGATTGTCCAATGAAGAGGCAAAAACCAATGGTTGATTTTCGGGTGTCAGGGCATGAAGCCCAATTGGAATCACAATAACCATGTAACTAAAGAGGGGAGTTAGCTGAGAGGAGAAGACCCTAACCTGGGTTGCTTTTGAGATACTTTAAAATCTTGTGTGCAGCTTGTAGGTGAAGATCACTTGGCCGAGACATGAACTGGCTCAAAAGTTGGATTAAATAACTGATGTCTAGCCTGGTGATTGTCAAGTAAAGAAGCTTACTAATGAGTCTCCTGAAAGAGCTAGGATCTTGGAGTGGAGTGTCGGAGTCTTTATATAGCTTGAGATTTTGATCCATAGATAGTTTGGTAGGTTTGGAGCCGAGAGTGCCAGAGTCTGAGAGTATATCCAGTGCGTATTTTTGCTGACACAAATGAATACCTTTGGTAGATCTTGCTACCTCAATGCCAAGAAAATATCGAAGTGGACCCAAATCCTTAATTTTGAAGCAAGTGTTCAGAAAGTTCTTGAGAGAGTCAATGCAAGCAATGGAATTGGAAGCAATAACAATGTCATCAACGTACACTAACAAAGCTGTAAATGAATCTTTAGTCACCATGGTAAATAAACTATAATCGGAAGTTGACTGTATAAAACCATAGTGAATGAGAGAATTGGAAAATTTTGCATGCCATTGACGTGAAGCTTGCTTGAGTTCATATAAACTTTTGAGGAGTTTGCATACCTGACCAGGTTTGCCTTTTGTATATCCCGAGGGTTTTACCATATATATGTCTTCATCCAAATCCCCATGAAGGAAAGCATTATTGACATCAAATTGTTGCAAATGCTAGCCCTTAATGGCTACAATAACTAGGAGACATCGAACGGTGACAATCTTGGCCACAGGAGAAAAAGTCTCATGATAATCGATCTCTTCTTGCTGAGTATAGCCTTTGGCAACAAGCCTGGCTTTTAATATTTCTATCATGCCATCCGAATGGTATTTTGTCTTGGAAACGTATTTACAAGCAATAGGTTGGATCCCTTAAGGAAGATCAGTCAACACCCAGGTTTTGTTTAGCTCGAGAGCTTCCAGTTCAGCCTGCATAGCCTCACACCATCTAGAGTCCTTAATAACTTGTTTGTAAGTTTGCGGGTCAAGATGGGAAGAGATGGAAGTAGAAAAAGCATGAAAAATACGTGATAAACGATGATATGAAAGTGTTTTGTGTAAAGGAAAAACAATACCTGCTGTAGGCATCTTGTCCAACACATGTGAAGAGGTGAAATGAGTCTGATTACAGTGATAATCCTATAGATACTAGGGTGCATTCCAAGTTCTTATGGACCTACGGAGCTGTGGTGAGGGTGAGGAATGGTTATGCGTGGGAGATGGGGAAGAGGGATGAGGGTTAGTTTGGGTGGTAATGTTGTTTGTTTGGGATAAATCTAAAGGGGTTATAATGGGAGGTGAAGTAGTTGTGTGGGCTGGTTGAGTATTTGGAATGGGGAGGGGAGGGGAGTGAGACTGAAAGTTATGTGGAGGATATTGTTGACGAAGGAAGGGAAAAATTGTTTCATGAAAAATGGCATTCTGGGAGATTAAAATAGTGCGATTTTCCATATCAAGGAGCTTGTATCCTCTGATAGCGAATGAGTAGCCAATGAAAATGGCTTGCCTAGCTCGTGGATCAAATTTTGTGCAGCCATTTGAAATGGTTGAAGCAAAGCATAGGCAACCGAAAGTTCTCATATAGGAAAAGGTTGGAGGTTTATGAAAAAGGATTTCAAAAGGACTTTTATTGTGTAGTAAGGGGGAGGGAATTCTATTGATGATATAGGCAGCAGTTAACACACATTCATTCCAAAATGTTAATGGGAGTCTAGTTTGAAATCTTAGAGCTCATGCCATGTTTAGCAAATGCTGATGTTTCTGTTCCACAAGGACATTTTGTTGGGGTGTTTCAATGCAACTAATTTGACGGATGATGCCTTTTCTATTAAAGAATGAGTTCATATTGAATTTAGCACCATTATCACTTCTTAAGATTTGAACTTTGATATTGAATTGTGTTTCCACAAGGTTACAAAAAGATTCAATGCATGATCGAGTTTGGGACTTGTTTTTTAGAAGATAAACCCATGTGCTGCCGGAGAAACGGTCAACAATAGATAAGAAATATTTTGAGCCATCATGGGCAATGACTGAGTATGGACCCCATATATCACAAGCAACAATTTCAAATAAACGAGAAGTGGAATGTGTGCTAATGGAAAAAGGCAATCGGTGCTGTTTAGCGAGTGGACATATGTGACAAGGAATATCATTTGTATTAGAAATCTAAGAGGTTACAATAGGGTCTTTGATTAAAGAAATTTTGGAGTAAGAGGTATGGCCTAGCCTATAGTGCCAAGTATCAAATATCTGTTTATTGGTAAGTGTTAAGGCTAAGACAAAGTCATGTTTATTTGAAAGAGTGGAAAGGTGGTCGACAAGAGTTGTGGAAGGCACTGCAGTATGCAACAGGTGATAAAGTCCTCACCTCATTTCACCCTTCCCAATCATTGTCCAAGACGAAAGGTCCTGAAGAAAACAAAAATTAGAGAAGAAAACAATGCAACAAGCAAAGGAGGTGGTTAATCGTTTAGTTGAAATTAAAAGAGGGGACACAGAGAACATGATGAAGAGAAATGTGTTGTCCTAGATGAACGGTGCCTATATGAGCGATGGGTGCTTCAGTTCCATTCGGCATTTTGACAAAGTATGAAACATTGTGAGTGATTGTGGCAAGAAGGGAGGTGCTGCAGACTATTGATGCGTGTTTACTACAACATGCAATATGTAGCAAGTATACTAATCGCACAAGTAATATAATGATGAGTGAGTATCGTTCCCACAAGGATTGTAGCTAAGCACTAAGTTTCCTAACGTTCTCAAGTTGAAGCAATCAAATTCTTTTTGGATAAAAGGGAGTAATTTAAACTATGATTAAAACAAAATCTTACTAAACTAAACTTAGACTATGAAAGCAAGATTTAAACGGGATAAAATCAATTCAAACAAACGGGTAGGGTTTTGACTTCATTCGGACTTTATGGGTTAAACCTCGAGAATTAAGTTAAAATCATATTCACATGCATTGATTGTAAATCGAACTCTCTAAAGTGTCAAACATAAATTCTCAGGCTATGTTTCCTACTCTTCCTTATTAACCTTCCGCACCCAATAAATTGAAAGTTAATAATTCTAAGCTCATTAAGCACAAGAATCCTAAAATGATTTCATTGATTTTTTAATCTATCTCTAGCATCCAATACTACAATGGTAATTACCCAAGAAGCCTAACATGATTCATTTCTCAATCTCATCATGTTCATCACATAAAACCAGTAAATGCAGAATAAACACACAATCAAAGCACAATCATATGAAAAGGAAATAATTAATAACTTAACCCATTAAAATCCGAATTACAATCAAAACCCTAACCCAAAATGGGTTAGCTCATGGCTGAATCAACAACACAAATGAAAGAAACGAAAATATTAAACTTCAACATAATGAAAATAAAAGAAAAGATAAGAAATCTCCCCAAATGATGAATTCCCTGGTTCGAAATCGAATCTTAACCCTTGTTCAACCTCCAAAATTCCTCAAAATGAAAACTAAAGAAATGTAAAAAGTTGTTCTAACCCTATTCGAAGACCCCCAAAAAAAGGCTAAGTGTTTTCATTTATACCTCGCCCTAAATTCCTCAGAAAAACATGCAGAAGTTAAACTGTGCGTTTTATAAAACATGAAATTATAACCGTCGCCGCGGCGAAGAAAGAAGCAGACTTGGTGCGTGACTGGCACACTTCGCCGCAGCGAAGAACAACCTTCGCTGTGGCAAAGCTTCCTGACAATTTCTGAATTTATAGAATTGCCCCTTTGCTTGCATCTTCGCTTGATTCTTCGATCTTCAGTGCTCTCCCTTGAGAACAAGCTTCATAGTGCTTCACCCTGCTTTAGAACTCTCCCAACTTCTGAGATCCGCTTACTTTCGAGTCCAGAACTTTCAATTCTGTCTTTATTAGCTCAAAATGTCTATTTTAACCTAAAAAATAAAATGTAAAGAATTAAGAAACAATTCAGGTCAAAATGAACTAGAAAGTACCTGAAATCCAACAAAAAAGTCTAATAAAAACGGTACAATCCACGGATTATCAAATACCCCCAAACTAAAGATATGCTCGTCCTCGAGCATAAGGTACAAACTCACGGAACAAAAACAACAAACAAAAGACAAAAACATGAAACACACACACAACAAAACTGAAAGGTGAACGAACACAACACGACTCAAACTCAACATGCGAATTGCCTAGAAATTGCACAAGTCTCAAAAGTTGTTGAAAAATTATTATCAGAAAAGGTTCAACACTCCAAGAAGTTATAAGTTACATCGACTGTCTTTCTCTATCGATCCATCGAGTAGGTAATCCCCACTTCAATCCACATTCCAACTTCCCGAATTATTTTATGCAGAAATGTAAAGTTTATCAAATGGTGGCAGACTCCATAAGCCTAAACATCGAACTACTCTCCACTAATGAGGACTAGACAAAGATGAGAATCAAAAGGTCTTTAAAAGCTTATATCGTTAGGCTCGGGTAATGGGTTCCAAGAAAAAGGATAGGAAAATACAAAGTAAGAGAACTCGGTTTTCCTCATGCAAACTCTCAAGTCAAATCGAACTCCACTTCTTTTCAACCACAGTTCCACGTGTCCACTAATTTACAACCCTCAAGCTCGTGTCTTTCTTATTCTGAAACCATAAATGCGCGGGTTTAAGGTGTACGTGGCGTTGTTAAACCAGAGGTCGCCAAGGTACGCTGTGCAGCTTTTAATTTTAAGTAAGGTTACTAGTTTCTAGCTAATATACCTTTAAACTTGGCAAGAAATATATATATATTAACGAAACGACATAATTTAACAATTGAGACACATCCATTGAATTGAGGTGAACTGCCTCTTTTATTTTTTATTGCCCTTCTTACAACCCCCAAACTATTCTTTTAGTCAATTTATACAACTCTTCCCTTTCTTTGTGTTTGCATTAGGACCGAATTCTCCCAACGGTACGATAAAGTGTTTAGGGTATAAGGATTGGACCATTTTGTTGTTTTCCAAGAAAAATAAAGCAAAAAGATTCATGCGGCTCAAATGGGTGACTAGGGACAATTTCATTCATAGGTTGGCTAGAAAGGCTCAAACGTTCAAAAAGAATGCCTAAATCATTTCCTCAACCATGTCTAATCCTAGAATTTCGCCTCAAGCACTTCTCTACTAGGTTCTAGAGTCCACAACATTATCAAACTTCACCTAATCACATAAAATGAATCTAAGCATGCCGAAATAAATGAAAATTTTGGCTGAACCACTCAACAAATCTCAATCAAAATCCATTCAATAACAAAAACTTGAAGCAATGCCTAACATTTCTCAACAATAAAATTGCAACAAGCCTATTCTCATCATTGATTTATACAATTCATCATCGGCAAAACAATCAAACTAAAGAAAAAAATAACTTTTTTTTTTTTCGTTTAAGGTGTACGTGGCGTTGTTGTACCAGAGGTTGCCAAGTACTGCTAGGCAGTTTTTAAGGCGGATTCTGGTTTCTAGCCGATATACCCTTAAACTAGGCTTTATTTTTATTTCCTACCCCCAAACTAAATATGACATTGTCCCCAATGTTCCATTACGCATAAATCAGGAATAGAAAATCAAAAAGAACAAAGGTACGAGAAAGCTCCCTGGTCAATCCGTGAAGTGTCGCTCCACAATGCACACCCGGTCTCGGACTTTTCATCACCCATAATTTGTCAAAACAATTGAAACTGTGGTGTCCCTTGTGTTAGCAAAAATTCACAAACTGACTTGAAAATATTACAACCTAATCTCGTCTTTGCAACAACTACAAATTAAAAGAAAACAACTAAAACAACTACACAATCCAAAACCAAAAATACAGACTGAGTTTAATGTTTCAAATGAAAAACCAATTCAACTAAAACAAAATAAAATAAAGAAAAACAAAAACAGGTGCTACAATGTTCATTCGTCGCCTCCCTCGTCTTCCTCTTCTTCCTCTTCCGATCGGGATCCCATCCACTCATCTGAATCCCAGTCGGCCCATTGGTATGCTGAAGTGTCAACGTTGAGCTCTTTAAAGCTATTCTTCTGCATCTCATACATCATGTGGGTCTGTTCAACCATCCAATCCTGACGTTTTGTCATCCGTTTCATCATACCCATCATCTGATGCATCATCTCTTTCCATGTAGCTGTGGAGTTGGAGGATGTGACAGGGCCTTGTGTGGTTCTCTGCCGTTTCATTCCTGCCCTTGGTTGATCACCTTCTGGACGTTCAAAATGCTTCTGGAAATAATCTGAATCGAGGATAGGGGTAGCATGAATACGTTGCTCATCATCTCCTACCTTGGCTCCAGCTTTAATGCACAAAGCCGTGATGAGATGTGGGAAAGAATAACTTGATCGCCCTGGTTTGGCGGCATGTTGAATGTTGTTAAAGATAATTCTTCCCACATCGATACTCTTTCCTGTGGCAATGGAGTAAAGCAGTAATGCTTTTTCGTAAGTTACTGTGCTATAGTGCGTTTCTGGCATCAACTTCGCACTAACAAAATACTATCACACTCGAGCAACCAGTGTCAAAGAAGTTCCCTTAATGGTCTTCTTTTGTTTCTTTGACACTAACCAAGTTGCCTCCGGTTTTGCAATGACCGGAGGGATGATACTATCCTCAAACTGCGTCCCTCTAAACCTTCCATACTCATCCTAATCAAATTTGGGCAGGTTGTAAAACTTGTTGATCTCATCTGCTGTAAATGGCACATCAACCCCTCTCAGAAATGCAAAGCCGTCATCACAATCCGGGAGATTGGCATAAAACTCCCTTACTAGCGGCTCTATAGCCGGTTGTGCAGGAGCACTCAAGAACATGTCCCATCTTCTCCCTCTACTCCAATCTAACGCTTGACTCGCGGTCAATCCCCGCTCAGGAATAAAGCCTTTATCTCTCCATTGGATAGCCGCTTGATACCGTTTCCGGGCCTCATCACTCACAAAGCGGTCATCCACTTTTTTTCCTTTTCCCTTGCCCTTATATGGATGCTTGGCTTTGACTGGCATTTTCTCCAAAAATTAAAGTTCACTCAAAAATTATACTCCAACAATTCAGACCTAATTGTTCAACACAACCAATTTAATCCTACAGAAACAAACAACACTTCCAAAAATTCGCGTTTTACCCCCAAACTACAAATTTTTCAAATCCAACCAAAACATTTCAAAACTCAAAAACCACTCTCCTCAATGTTACCACACGCACAAACTACCCTTCCTCAAACAAAATCAATGCTCAAATTCGCCCAAATTCCACAACTCAACCGTAACAAAAATTTTCAGATTTACAATTAAAAACTTGAAATTGTGCGATAAAAAGCTTTGGGTACTTGAGATCTTACCAAAATGAAGGAGAATTCGCCACCAATTGAACCAGAAACAGCCCAGATTGAAAAGCCCCAAATTCTTGATCCAAAAATTTTCGTGAAATTTTCGCGAAAATTGTTGTTGAAATGGGTTGTTTTGGTGTTTAGGAAGGTTAGGGAGTAAGAACTTTGGTTGGGAAAGCACTTGGGAGGCAAAGGATTGAGATTGGACAATTTTTCTCTCAAAAATATTTGACAAAACGCGTAAAAATGAAAAGCCAAAGCGAGTTTATATAGAAAACAGGCTTCGCCACGGCGAAGTTCTTCGTGTATGAACCCTAATTGGAAACCCAGGTTTCGCCTCGGGGAAGAACAAACTTCGCCGTGGCGAAGTTCTTCGCTCATGAACACGAATTTGAACCCAGGTTTCGCCGCGGCGAAGAAAAATACTTCGCCGGGGCGAAAAAATACAGTGGCTATCACAAAAATTCAGGTTGCTTCGCCCCGGCGAAGAAAAATCTTCGCTGCAGCGAAGTCTGGGACTTGCAAAATTTATTTATTTATTTTACCTAATATGCTTCGCCGCGGCGAAGATTTTTCTTCGCCCCGACGAAGTCTGGAGCATTTTCTGTCCTTTCTTTTACTGAAAACTTCACCTGAAACACCCAAAAGCATACCAATCAATAATCATTCAAACTCATAAAGAATTTAAACATATTCACACACAACAA
This sequence comes from Pistacia integerrima, assembly GCA_026225825.1. NCBI lineage: Eukaryota > Viridiplantae > Streptophyta > Magnoliopsida > Sapindales > Anacardiaceae > Pistacia > Pistacia integerrima. The sequence goes on along the minus strand of CM047737.1, from coordinate 10,905,999 downwards.
AATGAAAAACAAAATAATTAAAAACACTTGGGTTGCCTCCCAAGAAACGGTTGTTTATAGTCGGTAAGATCGACTCTCTTATGTCTTCACATCAGCCTGGATTATCCAAGTACATCACATCCCGAAAATTTCCCTTGTACTGGAGCTTCTTTTGCTGATGATCTTTTTCACGCAGTGGCCTTGTTGAGAGTTTCACCACCCATTTCCATCCCTTGGTCATAACTTTGGTAGCTCGACTTTTCTCCCCTACCGCCTTCCGTTTTCTTAGCTTTACTTCACCCTTTTTTATCTCAGAGATCTGTTCCTTGCGTGAACTCAAACTCAACTACGGTTCGTCTCAGAATTTTGTGCAACCCCTTCCGTTATGGTCCTCACTCTCGAACTGATTTGGTTTGACAATGTAGCTCTTAATTTCCACCTTAGGACTGTTCAGATGGAAGGGTTCACTCTTTGCCTGGTCCACCACATCGATTTTTAAACATGACTCTTGTTTAGGTGGAGCTCTCATTGATTCAAGGACATTAAATGTTATTTCTTCATCTTGCATCCTCATGATCAACTTCCCTTCTTGAACATCGATTAAAGCTCTTTCGGTCGCCAGAAATGGTCGTCCCAAGATAAAAGGAATCTCTTTGTCTTCTTCCATATCCAACACAAAGAAGTCCGCAGGAAAAATAAACTTGTCCACCTTAATCAACACATCCTCCACAATGCCCCTCGGATGCTTTATTGATCGATCTGCAAGTTGCAAGCATATGGTTGTCAGCTTTACTTCACCAATTCCTAATTTCCTGAAAACAGAAAAATGCATAAGGTTAATGCTAGCACCTAGGTCACATAAAACTCGATCAAAGGTGATATCTCCTATAGTGCAAGGGATAGTAAAACTCCTTGGATCTTTAAGTTTTGGGGGCAGCTTCTTATGGAGAATGGCACTACACTCCTCCGTGAGCATCACCGTTTCCTTATCTTCTAGCTTCCTCTTGTTCGATAAAATTTCCCTAAGAAATTTTGCATAGCTCAGCATCTGTTGCAAAGCATCTGCAAAAGGAATGCTAATATGCAGTTTTTTAAAAACATCAAGAAATTTAATAAACTGCTTATCCTGATTTTCTTTTCTGAGTCTTTGAGGAAAAGGTACTGGTGGTGTGTGATGCGCCAACTCTAGTGGTATCTCGGGGAATGGCAATTTCTCTTTCCTTTTCTTTTTCCCCTCTTCCTACTTCAGTTCATTTTTCCTTGGGCTGGGTGGTTTCTCTTCAACAATGATTTATTCATCAACTTCCTCATCAGATTCTTCATTTTTCTTTGATGAAGTTTCCTCTTTCCTTGAATTTTCCACCTCTTCTAAAACTCTCCCACTTCTCAACGAAATTGCATTTACTTGCTCACGTGGGTTAGTTACTGTATTGCTTGGTAAGGAACCCAACGGTCTCTCATTTAACTTCTCGGCCAATTGGCCCATCTGTACCTCAAGATTCCGAATGGACGTCCCTTGATTTCTAAAGTTTGTCCTCATCTCATTCATAAAACCCGTGGTCTCGTGCATGAATTTTCCAAACATGTTCTCCAACTTTGTCACTCTTGGATCTCGCGGTTGATTATTCACCCCTGGTTGGTTGTTTGGCAATGTCCTTTGGTTCCATTGATTATTTTGCTGGTTTTGATTGCCCCAAGCCAGATTTGGATGATTTCTCCACCCCGGGTTGTATGTGTTGGAGTACGGGTTGTTTGGTTGTCTCTGATTTCCAGTCAAGTAGTTCACTTGCTCCGATGATGAAGATGACGAAGCAAATGTGTTCCCCACTTGACACTCGCTGCTCACATGGTTTCCTGTACAAAAATCACAAGTTAGTTGAGGTACTTGTACAGAGTTTACCTGCATACTTCCCAACCTCAAGCTTCAAGTGCCGTGAGTTGGGCTGAGATGGCTGTAAAGGCATCAACTTCATGAAGACCCGAAGATTTCCTTGGTATTGCTCTCTCATTTGATCTTTGATAGTTATTGCTTGCCAACACCTCAAGTAACTCATAAGCCTCCTCTGGTGTCTTATTCTGCAAAGCTCCTCCCGATGCTGCATCCACCATGGTTTGCACATTACCCATCACTCCATTGTAGAAAGTTTGGACTTGAAGCCAAACTGGCAACCCATGGTGTGGGCATTTCCTCATTAGCTCCTTGTACCTCTCCCAAGCCTCATACAATGACTCGGACTCATCTTGTAAAAATGATGTGATATCATTTCTTAGTTTTGCTAATTTAGCTGGAGGGAAGAACTTGGTAAGGAATTTCTGTGCTAGATCATTCCAAGTTGTGATAGCTCCCAGTGGTAGTGCCATTAACCACCCCTTTGCTTTATCCCCCAATGAGAATGGGAATAACCTCAGTCTAATGGCGTCATCTGATAAACTTGATGTGTGTTTACTACAACATGCAATATGTAGCTAGTATACTAATTGCACAAGTAATATAATGATGAGTGAGTATCGTTCCCACAAGGATTGTTGTTAAGCACTAAGTTTCCTAACGTTCTCAAGTTGAAGCAATCGAATTCTTTTTGGATAAAAGGGAGTAATTTAAACTATGATTAAGACAAAATCTTACTAAACTAAACTTAGACTATGAAAGCAAGATTTAAACGGGATAAAATCAATTCAAACAAACGGGTAGGGTTTTGACTTCATTCGGACTTTATGGGTTAAACCTCGAGAATTAAGTTAAAATCATATTCACATGCATTGATTGTAAATCGAACTCTCTAAAGTGTCAAACATACCTTCTCAAGCTATGTTTCCTACTCTTCCCTATTAACCTTCCACACCCAACAAATTGAAAGTTAATAATTCTAAGTTCATTAAGCACAAGAATCCTAAAATGATTTCATTGATTTTTTAATCTATCTCTAGCATCCAATACTACAATGGTGATTACCCAAGAAGCCTAACATGATTCATTTCTCAATCTCATCATGTTCATCACATAAAACCAGTAAATGTAGAATAAACACACAATCAAAGCACAATCATATGAAAAGGAAATAATCAATAACTTAACCCATTAAAATCCGAACTACAATCAAAACCCTAACCCAAAATGGGTTAGTTCATGGCTGAATCAACAACACAAATGAAAGAAACGAAAACATTAAACTTCAACATAATGAAAATAAAAGAAAAGATAAGAAATCTCCCCAAATGATGAATTCCCTGGTTCGAAATCGAATCTTAACCCTTGTTCAACCTCCAAAATTCCTCAAAATGAAAACTAAAGAAATGTAAAAAGCTGTTCTAACCCTATTCGAAGACCCCCAAAAAAAGGCTAAGTGTTTTCATTTATACCTCGCCCTAAATTCCTCAGAAAAACACGCAGAAGTTAAACTGTGCGTTTTACAAAATTAAAAATTACAACCATCATCGCCGCGAAGAAAGAAGCAGACTTGGTGCGTGACTGGCACACTTCGCTGTGGCGAAGCTTCCTGACAATTTCTGAATTTACAGAATTGCCCTTTTGCTTGCATCTTCGCTTGATTCTTCGATCTTCAGTGCTCTCCCTTGAGAACAAGCTTCATAGTGCTTCACCCTGCTTCAGAACTCTCCCAACTTCTGAGATCCGCTTACTTCCGAGTCCAGAACTTCCAACTCTGTTTTTATTAGCTCAAAATGTCTATTTTAACCTGAAAAATAAAATGTAAAGAATTAAGCAACAATTCAGGTCAAAATGAACTAGAAAGTATCTGAAATCCAACTAAAAAGTCTAATAAAAACGGTATAATCCACGGATTATCAACTGTGTGGTCTGTAGCACCCGTATCAATGATCCAAGGAGTATGGGAGTGCTAAGAAGAAACAGACAATGATAAAGGGTATGAACCCAAAATACCAGACATAGTTGGAGTAGTAGCAGAGTTAGCATGGGGATGAAAAACTGTCTTGGATGAGGTGGTGGAGGAAGAAGGCATCAACGGATGCTCTGCTGTAACAAACTAAAGAGTTGATGATACTGGTCCTTTGTAAAGGCAACCGTGGCAGAGGAGTCTTCATCTAGTGGCGTGGAAGCTGAGTTTGCAAACACTGGTGGGGATTTAGTTTTGTTGAAGAGTTTGTGCCCTAAGGGATAACCGTGGAGTTTATAGCACTTGTCACCAACATGGCCACTCATGTGGCAATGAGTACAAGTGGGAGGCTCAGCGTTGCCTGCTTTGAAGCAATTCTCAAGAGTGTGACCAGATAAATGGTAGTGAGTACAATAGGGGCGAGGTTTTTGTGTTTGGCCAGATTTGTTGGGTGGTTTGGAGGTGGAACAAAACTTCTTGACAACAAGAGCCATGGAATCGGGGGAGGGGTTATTATTGAGCGTGAGGTGTTGGTGTTCTTGTTGTTGGATCAGGGAAAAGACTCTGCCAACAGAGGGGAGGGGATCAAGAAGCATAATTTGATCACGAGAATTGGTGAATGAGCCGTTTAGGCCCATTAGAAATTGAATAACGCAATCTCTGTGATATCGATCCGAAAGGATTTTCAATTGACCATAAGTACAGTCAGACAATGGGTCGAATAGGTTGAGTTCATCCCAAATAGTTTTCAATTTTCCAAAGTAAACGCTTACCGGATCTTGATCTTGATGAAGTCCAGCAAGTGCTTTCTTGAGGTGAAAGATTTGAGAGCCATTTTGTTGAGTGAAACGCTCTCATAGCTCAAGCCAGCCAGCAGAGGCATCATCAACGAGCGTAATGCTGGATTTAATGGAGGAAGAGATCTAGTTTTGGAGCCAAGAAGTAACCATGTCATTACAACGTTCCCATGGTTGAAATAAAGGGTCAGATGGGTTTGTGGGTTTGGTAAGTTCACCATTAACGAATCCTAGTTTGGTCTTGGCTCGAAGAGCACATTGCATTGCACGGGACCAAGTGCTGTAATTTTCGATAGTGAGGAGGTCGAGGACGAGAGGAACAGAGGGATTGTCCCCATGGTCAAGTCGAAAAGGGTTGGTTAGGTCATTGAAATTAAGAAATCGGTTTGGTGGAGGAGGTGGTGGAATGCAAACAGCAGAATCATCGAAAGCCATAGATGGATTTACTGCTCTGATACCATATTACAGTTGAAAATGGAGCACAAGAAAAGCTTTGGAAAGGAGGAAAAACAGTATTTGGCTGAATTGAAAAGCGCAAGAAAAACTTCGGGAAAGGAGAAAAAGAAAAAAAAGTGATTGGCTGAAGAATTATTCAATTGAATATATTTTTTTATTGTATGTGAAACAGTAAGCTATATATATATATATTCTCTACAGATGATTCTGGAAGAAAAAGAATAACAAACTCTACCACTAATCTTTGTACAACTCAGCAACAAAATAATTGACTGTTAAATTACAATGCAGACCTTGACTACCCCTTCTCATCTAAAATTTGCGAGGGCCCTTTTATAAAGAAGTGGTGATTTGCAACTACATGTGATCTTCATTTTCAAGTTCATTATTGTCCAATATAAACTAATATGTGGTTATTGAGATGTGAATGCAATGAAATTATATTGATTTTGTAGTTCAATCTTTGAGATTTCATGCATTAATTTATGTTCATATTTGTGAATAATTCTTACATGATATTGTTGCTGGTCTTTTAGAATTAAAATAATTAGGAAATTAGACCAAATTTGATTACAAATTGAAAATAAATAAAATACAGAAATCTTCTTAACAACAACCAAATGCAGAGATTACTTCAGGCGCAGCCTAATTGTTGTTTTCTTTCCTTGGGTTCTAAGTTGTTGATGAGGCAACCCGCGACTTCCTAGCAAAGAATTCACTCCAAAGAGTGTCTTTTTGCAGTCTTACACCACTGCTATAGATCGAAGAAGACCAGACAAAAGTTGTGAAGATTAAAGTGTAGGACTCAAACATCTAATGCATTAGTGAAAGGAAAGTATTTTGAAAATATTTGTGGTGAACAGTATAAAGCAAAGAAGCCAAAAATCAACAAAGAAAAAGAAAATCCGGAAAGATTCAGAAAATTAAAAGAAGTAGCGCAAGAGGTTGATATAGTGTATCAAGTGCATCTATAAGCAGAATTTTGCAGAATTTTAGAGTTACAAGTTTTAGCAAAATGAATTGGATTTTATTCCAAAAAAAAAAAAATGTGCTTTTGACCTAAATGACACCCAGAAACATAGAAACATCAAAGAAGAAAAAGATCTATAATAAAATAAAACAACAAAGTTGCAAGATCCTATTCTCTACCCAAAAGTTTCATAGTGGTTATAACTTGGAGGGAAACTCCTTTCAAAAGCTAAAAAAACAATTGTTATCCTTTCTTTACACATCATTCATCTTTTTTCAAATAGCTGTATTATTTATTCACCAAAATTCTTGTTAAGTTCAATTATTAATTTTTTATTTAAATTTAAAAATATATTAATCTATTTCAAAAGTCATTAACAAATTTTCCAGTTTTCAAAACATTTAAACATCTTGCAATTCTAAGACTAAATCAATTGATTCAATTTAATTATCTATTTTCCTTTTCCAATTTAGTTACTATATCAGTCTTATAAACTTTCCATGTTTAAATTATTTGATTTCGCACGACATCCAATTGCTAATTTTGATATTGTTTGCAAAATCGTATTACAAATTCTTTTTTTTTTTTTCAACCTTGGTGACTTGGTGTTGTTTGCTTTGATGGGCTTTCATAATTGCTTTTAAACGATAAATTTAATTATTTGGGTAAACTATCGTTCACTTCCCAAAGAAAACAAATGAAAAAGAAAAAAAAAGTAACCATCATTATTTCATTTAAAATCTCATGATTTATTTGTACTTTGATCTATCACTTATTATCATAGAGAATAATAGTAAGTTAAAAAGAATAAAGAAAGTATGATTGAAAAATAAATTGCTGTTTATTTAAAGTTAATATTTTTTATCAATTTAAAAGCTTACAAAAAGTTTAAATGGATCTTAAGTAACACCACTCATTTGAAAATTACTCTAGATTTTACTTTTGTCAATAATAATCTTCTTCACCCTTCTAAAATCTTTTTCATAATTCCGAATTCACTATTTTTGGGGTCAACCCATTTATCTTAACATAACAGTTTTAATGTTTTATCCAATTGAGCCTAAAATCCAATTTTATTCTATGCATAATTTAGACCTAATCACTAATCATGCTTTCCTTTTTACTTAATATAGCCTCCATGCTTCGCCCATCTAACTCAGTTTGCAATCACCGAATTGAACGTATTAGTTCTGGGAAGAATAACTATAGAATATATAAATTTATTCCTTTAATAACTGAATATTGAGTTGGAAAATATTTATAAAATGAGGCTTAAATCCCTCCATATCTTTTTCTTTCCCCTTAAATTATCACAATATAAAAATCTCATCCTAACTCTACAGTGAATGAAATTCAATGATCCTGATAGAGATGACAATTGTACCTGGATTTTCGGGTGCCCGGCCCTGCCTTGCCCATACTTTTTATCATTTTAAAAAAAATTAAATTTTTTATTTCATTTGATTATGATTTTGAAATGAATTTATGATAATAATCAATTGCGATTTTAGTCAAACTCAATATCTCTTATCCATCATATTAATCTATACAACAAAAAATATGGTGATTAAAGTAAGAGATACTATTAATTAAATTAATATGAATGACAAAGATATATAAAAATTGTCCATGAGAAAAAAATTATATAAATTAATATGGGTCGGGACTAGGAGTCAAAAAGCCTGTCGCGTCGGGCTTGGGCATTACCCAACATCCCAGCAACAGGCCCAAGTCATAGGGGTCGGGCTCGGGCCAAGGAGTACCTGATCCCGGCCCAACCCATTGCCATCTCTAGATCCTAATGATCTTGGCCTGCAATAAGAAACCCTATCAAGAATGTATAGTTTAATTTAATTTCCAAATATTTCTTCATAATATCAAGTGGTCTATCAAGGGCAATTTGTCATGGTAAGGCGATAACATATATGTAACGTTTCAGGCTTTCACAATCACATATACAGTATTATATGCAAAAATCTGCTTACATCAGAATAATTAAGTTTCACTATAATAATATCCATCCAGGGAAAGAAACAAATTAAAATAAGTATCATCATGTATATCCTAATAATTTTGGACAAAATTATCGTAAAAGAAAAAGACAATATATCATATATGCTCAGCAAAAAGAAAATTCATCATGACAAATAGAAACTTATACTTGACTAACCTTTTAATAAATATAATTAACTCATCTAAATATTTACACTATTTAAACTTGTCCCCAATAGTTTCTTAAAAAAAATACTTGTCCCCAATAAAGAAAAGACAATATACCATGCTGGACTGTTAAAGTCACGAGACTAATATGCCAATTAGTCAATCTTGTGATTCAAGTCAAGGAATCAAAAACAGTATATTGAACATATATATAATATTAACTCATATGTGGATTCTTAATTTTTAATTAACTTTGCCAGCTATAGTTGCATTCGAGGCCAGCCTTGCTTCACATGCATGGCTCGTCTCTCTTTGTAAATATTTTGTAACAACACACTGCTTTTGTCTACCCTATATATAAGGCCAATTTCTTCTTCAAAAAGATATTTTTCAACCCTAATAATAAGCTAAAAATATTTTATATTTCTAACATTCCAATTTCATACTAATGTTTATTTTAAATTAATATTGTAATTTTTTATAAAGTTAAAATTCAAAATATATATTATTTTATAATTTTAATAAGCCCCAAATGACACGAAATGTTTTCTAAAATATACTTTTTAGCCTGCTGGCAACGGGTGTCATTTCTTAAAGATTCATTTATCCAACAAAGGCTACGCGGGTATGCGTGTCTTTTCATATTGTAGAAGCAACAACAAGGAGATTTTTTGCGACAGATATTTACTTGAAGTGACGTACGACGTCGTCATATTTGTGTTGTACAGTAATACTATACTCACAATCTCTTCTCACTTTTCTCATAAACGTGACGTGTCAGCTCTTAATTGATCGGTTCGCAAGAGGTCTTGTCTGCCCAACAATAGGTCATGTCTGACTAAATGCGAGCTAACCAATTGCGAACTACTATGTTAACGTTTGTAAGAGAAAGTTGTAAGAAGTGTTTGTCAACCTATCTTTATTCTTATATCATATGCTTCATTTTACCAAAGAATGACGCCATCAAATGACTGTATTTACCTATCATTACAACACAATTCGCGCCGAATATAAAGCAGAGGAAAATGACAAGAAACGGTGTCGGTTTATGAGATTACGCATTTTTTATGCCTCGTTAATGCTACATCATTTCACAAGTATCTTTTTGTGGTGTTGCCAACGAAAGCTTAGGAACATAGGATGAAAAATTGCCAAGGCTTGCAGAGAAGCCCTAGCTTAAAGATTGATTCCACTGCCACAAGAAAGACTTTGGTGCAAAGGTTAATATCAGTTTGACCTCTAGGCTTCAATGGTGGTTTGCATGGTTTTAAAACCCGGCCCGACCAATTCAACCGGGAACTAGTGATCAAGTCGGATCGATTCGACTAAAAAACCGAAATTTTCAAATGACCCAGTTTGAACCGCGATTTGACCAAATTTTTTGTTACGAATCGTCGGTCCAACCGATTCGACCCAATGGTTGAACCACTTTTCTATTATTTTTGTATATGTCATGTTGATGTCAGAATGATGTCATCATGCTTACATCAGCATGATGACATCACGGTTCGACCCGACAATTGAACTGGTTCGACTGGCCAACCCGGTGACCTGACCAGGTCACTCCCGGGTCGGATTTTAAAACCTTGGTAGTTTGTGGTTTAGTAAACTCTGAACCGAAATGGGAACACCAAAACATTATACATAATCTCTGGTGCAATTAAAATTAGAATAAAGAAGGAATCAAAGGTGTAGTGAGTGAGAGCTTGTGTTTTGTTCTCTATAATTCTCAGTATTTTTTCTTAGCAAAATTGGCACTCACAACTTTCAAATTTATAAGCAGTGAGTAGAACTATTTCCCCTATCTATCGGTCAACAACGTTCTAATTTTTATTTGCATGTTGAATGGATTAGCCTCATTATTTTGAGCGCATAACCCATTCTTCAGCTTGATAAGTTCACACGACTGACCAGGCAGCAAAGATCAAGATGTTAAGTTAATTAGACTACTACAGACTGACCTTTAATTAATTAAAAATAAATTAGCAACTTCTATACTAATTGCCAATTTTGTCATTTATAAATTAGCTTTTATTTAATGTGTTGATTGGTTTTAAGGTTAAAATTGAATTAGAAGTGTCACTTTGGAACTAGGGGCTAATTTATAGTTAACAAAATTGTAGAGTTAATCTGTACTCCTAACACTCAAAATCATCCACCAATTTCACACACAACACACAGAAACGAAGAATGTAAAGAAATCAGGAACAAAGACACATGAATTTTTACCGTGGTTCGCTTATCCTATATAGGATAAACTACATCCACGTTGAGCTCAAGAAACTCAGGAGCTCGCTGCACTAAAGATTAATACAACCTAATACAAACAGATTTTACACCCAAACCCACTTTTAAACAGCATATCTCTCTCTCACAGCAAACTGAATCTTTCCTATGAGAACTCTAAAACAGATCCTCAAGACTCAAGGGAAACGCAACCCTTACAAGTGATTACAACCAACCACACAAAAATTACAGCCAAGAAAGAAACGATACAGAGCAGATGTTCTTTTAAACAGAATACACAAAACTGAAAAATAAAAACCCAGAAGCAAAAACTGACGCAACAGCAAGAGTAATGTATTTTTTTTCATTCTGTTTTGAGTAGAATGGATCCTGGCCGTCAAATGTTAATGTCCTTCAATGGTCTGGATTTCTTTGTGATGACAAGAGTAAAACGACAGTGTTCCACTAAATGTACAATGGCAGCGTTTTGTGGGCTTCACTCTAACATTCTCTACCTTAAAGCTCCAAAAACACAAACACAACCAAACAGCTTAGTCTAATTCTCTCAAGTGCAGCTTCCTCCCAAGAATCCTTCTCAGCTCTTGTTATTTTGCTACTTATTTTATAAACAGCAGGTTCAAACAGTGTTTGAACTTTGAGACAGTTACTACCTTTGTGCCCATGTCATCTGGATTGTCCTCAATTGATATCTTCTTGAGGTCTATGATTCCTTTAGCCACTAAATCCCTCACAAAATGATATCTTACATCCATGTGCTTCGTCCTTTCGTGGTAGACTGGATTTCTACTCAGGTGAAGTGCACTCTGACTGTCCGAAAACACTACTGTCTTCTCATCAATCAGCTCCACCTCAGATAGAATCCCCTTAAGCCATAATCCTTCTTTGAATACATCTGCTACAGCAATGTATTCTGCTTCAGTGGAGGAGAGGGCAACAATGGGTTGAAGCTAGGAATTCCAGCTTATGCAATTTCCTCCCAATGTGAAGTAGTACGAGGTGGTAGACTTCCTTGTGTCTCTGTCTCCTGCAAAATCAGAGTCTACATATCCCACAAGATCAAGTGAGTTTTTTCTTTTCTTATATTCCAACCCAACATACATTGTACTATTAATATATTTCAGTAACCATTTCAATGCTAACCAGTGTTCTATACCTGGATTGGACATAAAATGACTAAAAAGTGAAATGGAATAAGATAGGTCAAGTCTGGTGCTAATCATGGCATACATGATTGATCCTATCACATTGGCATAAGGAATTTTTTCCATTTTAATGAATTCAGTTTCAGTCTTGGGACTTTGTGTCTTACTAAGTGTAAAATGGTTGGCTAAGGGCATGGAGACAGGCTTGGAATCTAACATTCCAAATCTGGATGTCAGTTTCAATAGGTAGGAGGACTGCTGAAGTTTTAGTTCATAGTCCTCTCTTTTCCTATCAATGACTATCCCTAGGATCTTTTTAGCATTACCTAAGTTCTTCATGTCAAACTCAGAATTCAGCCTAGACTTCAAGTCATTTATTCTGGTTTTTTATTTACTAATTAGCAACATGTCATCTACATAAAGCAATAAATACACAGGCATACCAGAATTTAAATCATAGTAAAAACAACTGTCATACTCACTTCTTTTGAATCCTATACTGGTAATGAAGGTGTCAAACCTTTTATACCATTGTCTAGGGGCTTGTTTAAGCCCATATAAGGATTTGTGTAACAGGCAAACATGTTTAGGGCAGTTTTTATCAATAAAACTCATAGGCTGTTTCATGAAGATTTTTTCATCTAGATTACCATCCAAGAAAGCAATTTTTACATCTAACTGTTCTAGTTCTAGGTCTAGATGTGCAACTATAGATAGTATGATCCTAATGGTTTTATATTTGACTACAGGGGAGAAGATTTCATTGAAATCAATCCCTTCCCTTTGGGTGTAGCCTTTTGCTATAAGTCTAGCTTTAAATCTAGGTGGATCAGTAGAAATCATACCTTCCTTTACCTTATACAGCCATCTGCAATCAATGAGCTTCTGATTTTTAGGACAGGGTACTAGGGACCAAGTCCCATTTACCTTCAAGGAGTGCATCTCCTCTTCCATGGCAGCTTGCCATTTCTTCCTGTCTTTGGACCTTATTGCTTCATCGTAGCTGTCTGGTGCAGTTCTTTGAATTTTAGCACCTGCAACCAAAGCTGTAAACACTAAGTCAGCATATTAGTATCTTGCAAGAGGTCTGATTTCTCTCCTGGTTTTGTCTCTAGTGAGTTGGTATTGTGCAAGTGGCTCTTGTTGGGGCTGATCTGAAATTTTAGTTTGATCATCCTCTAATTCATGTTCCAGATCTGAAATTGCTGGTGTTTGCTCTTGGTTTTCCAGTTCAGTTTGAACTCTGACCTGCTCCACCTCAATTTGTGTCCCATTGTACTGATCTTGACTAATTTCCTCGGTGGTAGAGGTACCTGCAGGATTATTAGAGATTCTACAAGGAAAAAGATTTTCGTTAAAAATAACATCTCTACTTATAATAACTTTTACCCCTGGTGCCTCTCTTTCCCACAACCTATACCCTTTAGTCCCTTCTTGGTAACCTAAGAATATGCATCTCAAAGACCTAGGTTCTAATTTTCCCTCATTAGTGTGTGCATAAGTAGCACATCCAAAGGCTCTAAGGTGACCTAGGTTGGGCTTCCTATTAGTCCATTTTTCTTCTGGGCATGTGAAATTAATGGCACTAGAGGGACTCCTATTAACCAAATACGTTGCAGTATTAAGGGCCTCACCCCAAAAGGATTTTGGTAAACCTGATGTGAACAGTAAACATCTGATTTTTTCTAACAGAGTCATGTTCATTCTCTCAACGACTCCATTCTGTTGTGGAGTCTTCCTCGCAGTCTTATGTCTAAGTATCCCTTGATCACAACAGAATTGGTCAAACTCACTATTACAAAATTCTAGGCCATTGTCAGTTCTGAGAGCTTTAACTCTCCTACCAGTTTGGTTCTCTACTAATGCTTTCCAACTCTTAAACCTAGCAAGAGCCTCATCTTTGGTCTTAAGCAGATAAACCCAAACTTTTCTGCTATAGTCATCAACTATAGACAGAAAGTAACTACTTCCCCCATGTGTTTTGGTTTTTTCAGGCCCCCATAAATCAGCATGAAGATATTCTAGGTTATTGGTGGCCAGGTGAGTTCCTTTCTGGAAGCTCACCCTATATTGCTTACCTAATATACATGTCTAACAAAAATTTAAAGTATCGATAGAATCCTTACCAAACATACCTTGCTGGCTCAGAATGTTGAGTCCTTTCTGACTCATGTGGCCCATTCCAAGGTGCCACTTTTCTGTAACAGTAAGATTAGTAGTGAACAAAGCAGAATTAACATAATTTGAACAGTAATTACGACATAGGATGTAGAGGCCATTTCGTTTGACACCTTTCAGAACTAAGTTCTTATTCTTATACACATTTAGGCAACCATCTTCAGCCTTATAACAACAGCCTAATTCATCTAATGTACCTAGGGAAATCAATTTTCTTTTCAGTTCTGGTATATATCTCACCCTAGTTAATTTGATAGATTTACCATTATCAAGACTTAGAACTATACTCCTAATCCCTTAAACCTTGCAAGCATTATTATTTCCCATGTAAACAGTCTCTAACTCACTAGCTTCAAACTCCTGAAACCACTCCCTATTGGGGCTCATATCAAATGAGCACCTAGAATCTAATACCCATTCTTCTACATTTTCAGACCTAGATACAATCAAGACTTCAGATTCTTGGATATCAGTTTTACTAGAGGCTAAATTGCTCTCTGTACTATTCTATTTTTGCTTTCTGATCCACAAATAACAGTTTTTCCTCAGGTGACCACTCTTGTTACAGAAGAAACATTTCCTTGTTTTTCCTTTTCCCTTATGAGTATTCTTGTTTTTCTTTTTATTTCTAGAACCAGTATTAAACTGAGAATTACCCCCAGACTGCCTAGAATCTCCCTTTCCTTTTACAAACAGACTACTGTTATTTTTCTTCTGGACCCTAAGCTCTAGTTCTCTAGCCTTCAATCCTGATGTAATTAGGTCTATACTAGGGAGAGTTCCAGTGTACAACAAGGCATTCTTGACAACCTGATATTCTTCAGTAATAGAATTTAAAAGAATCATGGCTAAGCTAGACTCACTGAGTTCTTGATTAGTGCCCTTGAGTACAAGGGTCATTTTCAAGAAATCATCCAGGTTCTCTTCTATGGTCCTAGCACTATCCATCTTATAAGAAAACAGTATACCTTTCAAATAAGCAAGATTAGGGGCAGATTGAACTGCATATAGTGATTTTAGCTTACCCTAGAGAGTTAACGGTGTCTCAACACCATCTACCTTTCGCAGAATGTTGTCGGCCAAATTCATAATGATGAGATTGTACGCCTCCTTGTCAATTTCAGCTTTCTTTTTCAGCTTTTCCTCGGGCCATTTGGTCTGGTCCTTCTCCAGTGCGACTGCCAATTTGTTATGTGACAGGAGTGCCTTCATCTTCTTCTTCCATGTGTTGAAATCAACTTTGCCATCATAGTGTGTGATTTCAACCCATGTGGTACTCATTCTGTGTAACTGATGGGAATGGTGTTTGGTAATTTTGACAGATAGATTTGAAGAACAGGGGTTTCACTCGAATTTGTGGTTATCACAAGAAATTAAGGACTAATTTTCGAAGATTTTCTAACTCTAGACCTCACCGAATCTTGAAATCAAGAAACCCCCAAAATTTATCAAACCCTAATTTCAACAGTAAACCCTAAAATTGACGAACCCTAAATTGATGGCTCTGATACCACTGTAGAGTTAATCTGTACTCCTAACACTCAAAATCATCCACCAATATCACACACAACACACACAAACGAAGAATGTAAAGAAATCAAGAACAAAGACACACTAATTTTTACCGTGGTTCGCTTATCCTATATAGGATAAACTACATCCACGTTAAGCTCAAGAAACTCAGGAGCTCGCTGCACTAAAGATTAATACAACCTGATACAAACAGATTTTACACCCAAAACCACTCTTAAACAGCGTATCTCTCTCTCACAGCAAACTGAATCTTTCCTATGAGAACTCTAAAACAGATCCTCAAGACTCAAGGGAAACGCAACCCTTACAAGTGATTACAACCAACCACACAAAGATTATAGCCAAGAAAGAAACAATACAGAGCAGATGTTCTTTTAAACAGAATACACAAAACTGAAAAATAAAAACCCAGCAGCAAAAACTGACGCAGCACAAGAGTAATGCGTTTTTTTCATTCTGTTTTAAGTAGAATGGATACTGGCTGTCAGATGTTAATGTCCTTCAATGGTCTGGATTTCTTTGTGATGACAAGAGTAAAACGACAGCGTTCCACTAAATGTAAAACGGCAGCGTTTTGTGTGCTTCACTCTAACAAAAATCATAAGGATTAAAATGTCTTTAACTGGAGTTAAACATGAGATATTTTATTTCTAGAACATTGTTTTTCGAATAATACTACACACACAACATTTTTATACAACATTTTTCATACAATATTATGTGACAAAATATGATTGATTGATTTTAAATTAAAATTAAACTTTCAACTAATAATCTTTTGCCACATAATGTTGTATGAGAATGTTATATGTGTAGTATTATTCTTATTTTCCACATGGTAAGATTATACGGAAAACATACAATTCTATTTTATGAGAAATCATAAATCACAAGGGAGCTATGTCAACATAATTTTTGGAGTGTTTTTCTAGAAAGTAAACTATAATCACAACCAAAAAGAAATTAGAATCATATTTAACAAGCATTAATCAATTGTTATACGAAAAAGCATTGGGTTTTTATTTCAATAAGATAATAAACAAACGAAAAATAAAAAGGTTTTGACGTTTTTTGTAGTATCGAAAACACAACTAGAACAACCTATTAAAGTTCTCTTCTTAATATCTTTTAGTTTACATATAAATTTTTCATCATCCAATGGTCAAACAAACTGGGAAATTATTTTGTTTTCTATAACACTGAACATGGTTGCCCTCTGCATATGAATATATGATGTTCAAATAAAGCAGCTGGAGTCTGATTCATCTCTGCGTTAACAACGAAGTTCTGTGTTCACACCAACTCTTTGTTTAATGGAAGTCGCAACTTACGAGATGATTGTATGAAGAGCCCAGGACCGTACATTATCAACAAGAATAATAATTCATTAGACTTCAACTAAATTATAAATAAGTTACACTTTAATCTTATATATATGTGTGTGTGTAATTAAGCTAAACGACGAAGTCACCAGCTCATTACAGAGGAAAAAGAAGAGTGGTAACTAATCAAGTATTACTAATTAAACATGAGAACCAACAGTTTAAGATGCTATCTCCTGACTTTCGCATCCATAATTAGTAAGATTTTAATTTTTATTGGGCACAAAATCTTGTAGTTATTGTAATTTAAGTGGTGTAAATGCAATAAAATAAACTAAGAAAAGACTATAAAGTAAGAAAGTAGACCTAAAGGGGATTGGATGAGAAGATTGTGTTAAATTTTCTCTCTGAAATTTTTGTGTGTTTAAAAATGAAGGGGAGAGGAAGAATTTATAGCCATCACTTGCACCCCTTTCAACTTGACAACTTGTCATGTTGCCCCCCAAAGTTGTCAAATTGATAGATACCACGCTTTACAACAGTAGTACATTAATTAGAGTATATGGAATTTAAAAATGAAGGGCAGAGGAAGAATTTTGGAGCCGTTTGGTTGGAGGTTATGTGGGATTACTAGGTTTAAGTCATCTTATATTACTTGATTACCATGTTTGATTGTCAAGTAATACAAGATACCGATAATCTTCAAATACTAACATTAGTTACTATTGGTAATATTGGAGGTAATCTGATTACCTCTATTTTCTTAGGTATTCTAAGATTATCAGGGTTATCTTTTTTTGTTACAATTATATCCCTTATTAATAAAATTTTAGGACAATAATGCCCTTATTTTTAAATTTATTTACATAAATATGGCTTTTACTATTTCACCCCAATTAATTAACTTTTTGGACAAAATTACCCTTAAATTCAAAAAAATTGCAACCCACCCAAGCCACCACCCCCACCCCCACCCACCTGCCGCCATGGCTAGCCGCCGCCGTCGCCGGAACGGCGCACTGAAGGCAAAAATGGATGTTGTGCACCGATATGGCCATTTCCGGCCATATCTGACCGTTGACTGCTAGATCCATCATCGATCCGCCGCTGACGGCCGATCGTCACGTCTAGCCATTTTCGGCCAGATCTCTGGCTGGAAATGGTCATACGGTGCACGGAGGCCATTTCCTGCCTTTCGTGTGTCGTTAGGTTGCCAGCTCCTGGCAGCCTGCAGTGGTTGCCGAAGGCTGGCAGTGACTAGGTTGGTGGGGGTGCTTTGTTGATTTTTCAAACTTTTATTATAATGTTGTTTTTGCTAAGCTTTTAAATACAGGGGGGTTATATAATCTAAATAATTATCAATATTAAAAAATAATATAATAATAATATTTAATTAGAGGGCAATTCAGTAATTTAAAAAACATACCAACCAATTTTTTCTTCCCAATCAAACATATAAATATAACATACCTACCAATTAACTAAACACATTTTCCTATAGATTCCTAATAATTTTCAAGGTAATCTAACTTTTCATTAATCCAATATTCTTTGAACCAAATGCCTCCTTATAGTCATCTTTCAACTTGACAACTTGTCATGATGCCCCCAAGTTGTCAAATTGATAGGATCCACGCTTTACAACAGTAGCACATTAATTAGAGTATATGGAAGGGAGGATCATATCACGTTGTGTAGCCTATATATTAAGCTGGGGTTAATTTGTCTTCTAGTAAGAGGTATTGGTATTATTTAGATCTTAGAGACATTTAAATTTTATTTTCACTCAATATTTCTAAAATTATTAAAAACCCTTATTTAGAAAGATTTTTGATAATTTTTTAAGGAATTTTTGTTAAACATAAAACATGGCAATTCACTCAACATTTGGCATGTGAAAGCTAATCAATAATTAAAACAGAAAGCAGCCATGCCCTATTTAAAAATACAATTAAATTACAATATAAAGATTATTAACGACACAATAACAGTACAAATACAAATATGTGATTGGCTAAAGGCCGAAGACATTCACCCGCCCATAGTTTGTCATAAAAACAAGGGAGAACGACTTATACATACCCAAGATTTATCGTAACGACAAGTTGGTACCCAAAAGGTTTTGAAATGACAAATAGGTACTTTCCGTCATGTTCTCGTAGTGATTTCCTTTATTCTTGTTTATTAATAGTGAAAAGACTAAAATACCCTTAAAAGTTTGAATTTTAGTTTTTTATAAATTTAAAAATTTCAAAAAACCCCCTAAGTTTACAAATTTCACTAAATACCCCAATATATAAAAGTTTTATAAAATAACAAAAACACCCCCACCTAAGAAGTGCGATTCCGCCACCACCGCCTGAATCTGCCGAAAAGTAGCTACGACACGCACTCCGCTGACGTGGTCGTAACGCTGCGCCGCCTCGCCTTTCCGCCAGATCCGTAGGCGATCTGGCCGGAAAAGGCCGATCGCCGCTGCTTGACGGCTTAGACTGGCCTTTTCCGGCCAGATCCGTATGGATCCGGCCTCGAAAAGGCCACATCGCACTTTACGACGCATCCGATGGAGATCTGTGTCGTAATGCAGGTCGCTGTTCCTGCCGTGCCCTCCTGCATCGGGGTGGTGGGGGTGTTTTTGTCATTTAACAAACTTTTTATATATGGGGGTGTTTAATTAAATTAGCAAACCTAGGGGTTTTTTAGAAATTTTTAAATTTATAAAAAACAAAAATTGAAACTTTGAAGGGCATTTTAGTCTTTTCACTATTAATAAACAAAACTCACTAATGTAATATGACTTAAGGTACCTATTTGTCGTTTCAAAACCTTTTGGATATCAACTTATCATTACAGTAAACTTTGAGTATGTACAAGTCGTTCGCCTAAAAACAATTTAGTATCCAGTTTAAAAATAACAATTACTCATTTTTTCAAATTTATTGGTAAAATCCGTTTAAAGAAGGATAATATAATAATTTTATATCCAATAAAAAATTAAACTTCAATATTCATCATTAATTTTAAATTAATCTATTAACCCCTGATTTTTTTTTTTTAAACCCCTTTTTCTCTTCTCTCTTTGCATCTCATCTCTTCTACGCCTCTTCTCTCTCTTATCTTTCTTCTTTTTCTCTTCCTTCTCTTTCTTTCCTTTCCTCTCCCTCTTTTCCCTCTGGTCACTAGGCAAGAACCCGGCATCGGAATATGAACTGGGAGGGTGAGGGCTGACGGAAACCACGTCGGTGCAACGGGGAGGGGGCTGGGAGGGTGGGGGCTGCAGTTGGGTGCCAGAAAATTGGCGAAAACCACCGGCGGTAGCGCCCACTGTAGCCAGTTGAGAGAAAATTCGCTCCAAAAGTTTTTTCCTCTTCAATTTTTTAATTTTTAATTTTTTTCAAATTTTTATAATTTTTTACAGTTTTGGTTGGAAGTGTTTGAAATTTGTGGTGGTGGTGATGGTTGTATTTGGTGGTTTTGGTGGCGAGTTTGGGGTTGGTGGAGGTCCAGACATCGGAATCGCACCCGACTGAGACAAGAACAATATCATTTTTTTTTTCATAGGTTTCAGCAATGGGTTTTATGGGTTTGATTTTTGATTTTTGATTTTTTTTTCCTTACTGTAATTGTTTAGTTGAGATGTAAGATGAATTTGATTATGGAGTTGAGATGGAGGATGAATTTTGAATGTGATGTTCAGATGGGGATGAATTTCAATTGTGTTTGAATTTATTGGAGGTGATTTTTTCTGGCGAATCTGGATGAATTTGGGTTAGAGTTTGACTTAATGGG
This sequence comes from Pistacia integerrima, assembly GCA_026225825.1. Lineage (NCBI taxonomy): Eukaryota > Viridiplantae > Streptophyta > Magnoliopsida > Sapindales > Anacardiaceae > Pistacia > Pistacia integerrima. The sequence goes on along the minus strand of CM047737.1, from coordinate 10,885,572 downwards.
AGTTGATAGTTTAAGCAAATCTTGGTTGAATGAAAGATTGCAGTGGTCATTTACTGTAATAGTTCATGAGCATCCATTTAGGCATATGTAAAAGAGCTGCGATTCCAATTTGACCGCACTGCTCCTTCATCTGTAACTTTCACTTCATGTACAATCTTGTTTGTAAGATTTTTGTGAAATCTGTTTTGGAAGACTTCTTTAAATTTTGTTGCGTGATTAAGTTTAACTTCTTTATTAATTGAAGTTGTTTTAATAACGGTGGGTTTATGGATTAATTTAATGAATATTGAAGATTATTTTGTGGTTCGACACAAAATTACCATATTATCTTTCTTTAAACGGATTTTAGTAACAGATTTGGATGAAAAGTGGGTAATTGTCATTTTCAAACTTTTTGAATATCAAATTATCTTTACAGCAAACTATATGTCTTTCAGTCTTGGCCAAATTGTCTATGTCCACAAAACACAAGTAACGGTTTTCATTTTCACGATGTGAGGTAAAACGAGTTATAAACACTCTAGTCTTGTACCCTCACAATAGTTTTAGAAATAGAAATAAGTTGAGAGAGAGAGAGAGAGAGAGAGAGAGGAGATAATTCAACACTTGATTAAGTACTAATAATGGCTTAATTTGAGTCAATCTTAAATAATTTTTAAAATTCTTTTTAAAAAAATAATTGTACCTAAAATAATTTTACCTATAATGGGTCAACTATAGTAGGTTAAAATTTTGACTTAAATTTAATCACAAAATTATTACTATAGATATATTTCAATCTAATAGATGTAATAAGAAAGTTGGAACTAATAATTTTCTTTAGGACCTTGTTAACTCCTAGACTATTGGATTGTCATAATTGATGACTAAAAATTTTGTATAAAAATTTAAGTCAAAATTTAACGTTGATAACTTGATATAGCCTGATTCTTAATTTTCAAAATATTTGGTGATAATAAAATTCAAAAACGTCTAGAGTTTCATCATACTTTTGATAGTAAGGGTGAGTTTAAATGTTCAAGATTTTAAGAGCTTTGGACCAATACCATTATAAATTAAAAAACATAATTAAAATAATAGACTAGTCATATACACTAGAAATCTGTTAAGCTACTTAAATAAAACAATTTTTTAGCAACTAGCTCAGTTAATGACTCTAATTTTACGTATACAAACGCGTTTTTATAAAGATATGAACGTAAAGTGATGTAGCAAAAAATAAATAAAATAGTTAATATAATGAGTTTAACTTTTATTTTCACTTTTTATTTATTTTTTGATACATCATTTTACATGTAAATCTTTACGAGATGACTTTGTATAAGTAGTATTACTCCTAATATAATAAACTATAACAAGAGTTTAAAGTAAATTAAATATCTTTAATGTTCTAAGGCTAAATGGTATATATTCTATTTTCTTGTTATACCCTCTACTGATATGGAAATCGCACCAATTAGAGTGATTCGATTGACCTTAATGGAATCGAAACGAGTGTGTATGTGATTAAAGATAACTAGCAATGTATGAATGTAAATGCAAAAAAAGTAATGAATACAGAAGGTTTTTAAAGTAGTTCGGCAAGTTATGATCTTTAACTTACGTCCACTGTCTTCCTTATTTGCTTTGAGAGCTTACAAGAATATAGTATAATTCTTAGAAATATTTGTTAACCCTTTTTCTATCGTTGGAAGAGGTTTATATATAAGTTTTGTATAAAGAAAAGAGCAAAATTAGAGGAATTACAATCAAGATTGAAATGCAACTCCAATATTCTCGCAATTGAGTCCTGAGATTGCGCCATTATTGTTGTCGATCTGATCCTTTCCGAAATATTCGGGATCTAAGTTTATCTGTGATCTGCTTGAACAACTGTCGAGATTAGTCGCGACTAACTTATACTGGGTTAAGCTATATCCCAACGAGTTTATGTTAGGGTCGGAAAATCGTTTGAGCTGAACTAGTTATGGGTCAGACTATAACCTCGCAGAACTCTGACTTCTCCGAGTTTGATGGAAAAATCACACACAACACCCTCATTTATTTAAAACGTTTTTAATCTCTTTCTCAATATTTTTACTTACAATATTTAAGAATCCATTTTTTTGTTCTTTTTTTATACACTTGCTCTCACATTAAAACTTAATTTATTGACTTTTTCAACGAAATAAAAGTTCGATTACCTCCTTTCTAGAATTATGTGTATATGCAAACGGATCGACGGGATTGCTAACCAGTCATTGTTGGTGGTGCATTCAACAACATTGTCGATCGAATTAAGATTGTCGTGAGGCAATTTTATGCAATGATATATTGATATTAGTGTCGGGAGGGCTTTGATTGCAGGAGGTCAGGAAAGTTTCGGAACTCTAAGTTGGGGTGTTGCCTTGATGTATTATAGAATCATAATGATTGGTGGAGAAGCCCAAAACAACTGGGCCTGGGGTAGCTTTTGTATTGAATAGGCTTTGATTGGACATGTTAACCCATATTCAAGACAAGTTAATGCCTTTCTTTTGGATATCTAATTGGAAATGATTGCTAGTCCCCCCATTTTTAAATGATTTTTTATTTTAACAAGTTTAACCTTAATAAAAATTATTAGAAATAACATGATAATTTATAAATATACTTATATTATATTATATTTTATATTTTTTTTTTAATTTTAAGTTTTAATTCTTATATAAACCTTAGCTCTAAATTTTCAAAATCATTAAAGTTATTATTTCAAATATTTCTTTGTTTGATGAAAACAAATTATTCAAGTTATGGAGAAAGTAATCATATAATTGGATGAATCTGAATTGAAGAAGACGAAAGTAAGCTTCAAATTTGAAACTGAAAAAAATGGGTATAAAAAAAAAATAATAACAAAAAACTACAAAATGGTGTAAACAAAAATCCTAATTAAGTTTAAAATTGAGGGGAAATAGAGTAAACAAATAAACTTAATTAAACAAGGCTATTTTCGGTATTAATTAAGGTTTACATATATATATATATATATATGTGTGGAGAGAGAGAGAGAGAGAGAGAGAAACATCTCTATAGTGAATTAGTGATACTCTATAGGAATAAAATCTACATAATCATAAAAAATTATATTCCCAATTCAGGATAGTTATAAATAAGAATAAACTTCACATTGTAATAAGTTATAATTATTCTAATTCCTGTCTTAAAGAAAGTTGTCTCAACATAGTAATAATTATCTGTATATTGCAAAAAAATATATGTTATGTTGCATTAAAGGTTTAAGATTAAATAAAATATTTATCTAATGTTGTTTGAGACAATGATTTATGTTTTAGAGTTGTTACCACATCTTTTAACTTGCAGGTACATTACTCCAAAATATTTCTAGCTTCTTGACACGAAACTTTTTGTATTTCCGTACTATCATCCTCATGATTATTTCCTTTCTCTTCTTAGCTAATTATAGGAATAATTTCTTCTTCAGTTAAAGCATACATGACTTGTTGCTCATTTGGATGATTGAGGAAGACAATAATATCCATTCGATTAGTGTAGTGACAATGCCAAATCTGATCACTCAATTCTACAATGACTTTTTTATTCTCCTTATCCACTTCATTTGTAACTTGCAATTCATCGACACTAGGGGTCCTAATTTTGCAATGCTTAAAACAATTGGCAGTTGACTGTGGCTTCACATCAATTGACCATGCAGTAACTACATTTACAATTCTATCAAGGACACTTATCTTTATTGGTTCCAAGACATAATCTATCCGTTTTAAAAGTAAGCAATTGAAGCGCTAAATTGAAACCCTAATACTATTAAAACATGAATTGAAATCCTAATGTTGTACTACTAAAACATGAATTATGAAATAAGAAATTTTTGTAACTAAACCTCTATTAAGTTACAACCTCCTCATAGTAATAAAATTAGTTATTCCCACCATTATAACTATAGAGAGGTTTTGCTATATATATATATATATATATATATATATAGAGAGAGAGAGAGAGAGAGAGAGAGGTATATTTAACAATGAAATATACTATCAATTTGGCAGGTGTTAAAAGTCACTTCCCAATAGGGGTGTTCAAAAGAACCAGTGGGAACCAGAACTGGCGGGTACCCTGGGTTTGGTTCCGATTCCGGTTCCTACGCAGAACCAGTCGTCAATGGGTAGGTTCCGGTTCCAAATCTTTGGAACCGTTACTGAACAGTTCCGGTTCCGATTCCTACACAGAACCAGTCGTCAATGGGTAGGTTTCGGTTCCAAATCTTTGGAACCGTTACTGTACGGTTCCGGTTCCGGTTCCTATAATTAGGAATCGGGAACCGGAACCAGAACCAGGAACCAGAACCAGGAACCGAGACTAATATAAAATAAAATTAAAGATTAGGGGGGTTAGTAAAAACTTTTATAAAAAAAGTAATGTGAATACATTTATATTTATATTTCATAACATTTAAAGTAAGTTGGTTTCACTTTTGAGAATCTACCTTTACAAAGTAATGAAGCTTGTAATTTTGAATTTATAATTTGTAATTTTATTTTTGTTAACAAGTGCCAAGTGGGGGGGTATTTGTAAATTTTTAAAGGTTTTTTTGCCATTTTAAAAACTTTTGGGGGGTTATGTAATTTTATAGGGTACCCAGAACCAGAACCGGAACCTTTGTTACAGGTTCTGGTTCTGGTTCTGGGTATCTAAGAACCGGAACCGTCGATTCCGGTTCTGGTTCCAAATTTCAAGGAACTCTGCCTTAGGCCTCCTGCCTCGTTCCTTCAAAAAGTGCAGGGTACCCGAAACCGAATTCCCCTACTTCCCAATATTAATCAATAATACTATATTTACAAAGAAATCTTACAAAGATTTTCATACAAAGTAAGGTGACAAAAAATGAATGAAAGAGTAGAACAAAAAGTTAAACTCATTATATTCACTCTTCCATTCATTTTTTGTCACATCACTTTGTATAGAGATCTTTGTAAGCATCGCATTGCTCAATATTAATATAACTAGCATGTTGATTGTATCATAGTTCTTGAGCATCAAGGTTGGGCTAACTTCCGGCCAGAGCAAGGCCGATCTGACATGAATTTCATGGTTACGACATACGCCAACTCTAAGTGGCTATCTACTAGTCTAGCAGTAAATTGATTCTCCTAGTTTATTATTACTATTATTATTAGAGTATTGTAATCTGAGCCCCACCTAAACTCTAAGTAAGCCCCATTATTAGTTTTTTAAAATAAAAATACAGTAAAACCTCTCTATAGTGATACTCTATATAGGAATAAACTCTACATAATCATAAAAAATTCAATTCCCAATTTGGGATAGTTATAAATAAGAATAAACTTCATATTGTAATAAGTTATAATTTTTTTAATTCCCGTCTTAAGGAAAGTTTCCTCCACATAGTAATAATTATTTATATATTGCAAAAAAAAATATATGCTATGTTACATTAAAGGTTTATGATGAAATAAAATATTTATCTAAAGTTGTTTGGGACAATGATTTATGCTTTAGAGTTGTTACCAAATCCTCTAACTTGCGGGTATATAATAACTCGCTAGCATAGACACCTTCTTGTTGAACCCAAAATATTTCTAGCTTGTCAAGCATCTTTAGAGCTTCATGGCACGAAACTTTTTGCATTTCCGTACTATCATCCTGAGGATTATTTTCTTTCTTTTCTTGTCTAATTGCATCAATGATTTCTTCTTCAGTTAAAGCATATACGACTTGTTGCTCATTTGGATGATCGAGGAAGACATTAATATCCATTCGATTAGTATAGTGAAGTTGTTGAATTTGATCACTCAATTCTGCAATGACTTTTCTATTCTCTTCATCCATTTCATTTGTAACTTGCAATTCATCGACATCAGAGGTCCTAATTTTGTAATGCTTAAAACAATTGATAATTGCCTGTGGCTTCACATCAATTGACCATGCAGCAACTGCATTTACAATTCCATCAAGGATACTTATCTTTTCTGGTTCCAATACATGATCTTCTATCCGTTTCAAAAGTAAGCGATTAAAGCGTTGTCGATAATAACCTTTGAAATTTCTAAAAGTGTCTGCATCACATGGCTCGAGTTTGGAAGTGCTAGCTGGTGGTAGGAAGAGAACAGTTGTGTGATGAAGTGGGGGGAGATTCTCCTTTTTGCCATGTGCGGTACAATTATCCAATATAAGCAAGACATTTCTATCCAAACGGCTATCAAACCACTTAAGCCATTCCATAAAAAACAAAGATGTCATCCATGCATTTGAATTCGCTTGATACTTGCAATTGAGATTATCACGGTTAACATTATTAAAGCATCTTGGATTAAGAAACTTACCGATGACCCAAAGCGAAAGTTTCAGAGCCATCGCCATTGCAACAAATAACAATTGTAATCCTCTCTTTGTTTTGCTTTTGGCCCTCTAACTGCTTTGTTGCAAGAGAGTTATCAGCTTGCATTCAATAAAATAAGTCAGGTTCATCCATATTATAAATGTCCTTCCAAGCCCATTTGTCTAATTCCTCTCTTATTGACAGCAAACTAGCTTCAATTTTCTCCATATTAGCTTAACCACTTTCCCCAAAATGATGAAAGGAATGAATTGCATGTCGTTGCTTGAACTTTTCCAACCATCCATTTGAAAATCCAAACGAGGTAGCTTCGAGATAGAGTTTCCTTAGAAAAATATTTCCCTTCTCTTTTAACAATTCACCATTCATATTGACATGCTCTTGATGTCATACAAACCATTCATAGAGGGCAGACTCCATTGCTGGGCACTTTACCATCTTTGAATGTTTTGTGTTTGGGTTCAACAATCCTTCTTCTTGAAGGAGGTCAGCTGATCGTTTGAGTGTCTTAGATATTGCTGCTTGTGATACCTTAAGACCATGAGTATCTTCTAACCACTTCACAAGATCTTTCTGCTACCAATTAGGGTTTGATTATTTCATTTTGCACAATTCAACACGAATACTTTCAGTCAATTGAGTTCGTGTATTAACTTTGGGTGGCATGATTGATTTGCTTGAGGAAGAAGAAAGGTATCACTTGAATTGGTGGAAGATTTTATTGAAAACTTGATTGAATAAGTTGAAACATAACAACCCTATTTATAACAGGCTAATCATAATTCTACTAGGATAAGTAAATAAGAAATTCTAACACTACTACTAAAACAATGAATTGAAATCCTACTAATATTAAAACATGAATTGAAATCCTAGTACTACCAAAATATGAATTTTAAAATAGGAAATCAAGTAATATTAAAAGTAAATAGGAAATCCTAATACTACCAAAACATAAATTATAAAATAAGAAACAAGTAATATTAAAAGTAAATAAGAAATCCTAATACTACTAAAAAAATTAATTGAAGTCCTAATATATACTACTAAAACATGAATTATAAAATAAGAAATCAAAATAGTTTTTTTGTAACTACACCTCTATTAAGTTATAACCTTCTTATAGTAATAAATTAGTTTGATCCCGACATTATGATTATAGAGAGGTTTTACTGTATATTGTATATACAAAATTACCAAAAGATACTATTTATATAAATAACTCTTAACAAGTTTTTCCAGTTTTTGAAACTTTTAAACATCGTGGAATTCTCAAAAAAGAATTTTATTTATTTCCAACATTTCATAAACTTTATAAAATTTTTAAGAAACACTTTCAAAATCCTTTACCTATGGTTTGATGTCATTCATCTAAAAACTTTTGGTTCAACTTGTAGAATTTTGAGAGAAAAGAAAGATAAACTTGATTCTAGCTTAATGATACTTTTGTATTAACAAACTTGTTACAATACTTGCTACTTTTATACTTGAACGAAAACAAGTGAAGAAAGTGTGAAGAGAGTAAAGAAAAGAGTAAAGTTGCAGCAGCTAACAAACACATTTGAGAAGAAGACTTTTACATATAAAGTAAAACGACATCGTTTTTGAAACTTACAGTCAGGTCCTCTCATTTTGAGAACTTGCAGTTAGCACCATGAATCTTTGGTCAACACTTCCCCTCAAGCTAAGCTGCTTCTCTTTTCCATTATCTTTAACACAACTAAACAGCTTCAAATTACTGGTTTTATTTGCTTTTATGGGTTTCCACAACTGCTTCTAAACTGTGAATAATAAAAACTGGAATACTCCATTGTATAACTTGTGAAACTACCGTATCTTATTCAATAGTTAAGGTTTTGAAACCCGACCTAGGATGTCACCCGGCCAAGGGGTTAGGTCTCGGTTTCCCAGTCCGACCGGTTAAATCGACAATAGTTTCAACAGTCCATAAAGTTTAAAATCTTGCAAACACACCCCTTAAAAAAATTGAAGCAATCCCTATAGGTTTTTAATCTATCAAATACACCCCTATGATTTGACCTTAAATTGATTTTTCTAGCCAAATTCCAACTAATTCCAGCGACCAAAATTCAATCCAACACCACCACCTGAACCACCATCCTCCACTTTACAAAACCCCTCTAAATCTGAAACTTGGTAGCCCCCCATTTGTCAGTCATGACTCGCGAACAACGCCGCGATTGGGTTCATTTTTCAAACCAAATTTCGGCGTCCAAAATTTGATCTGACACCACCCCCTGAACTACTGACCTCCACTCTACAAGACCTATCTAACCCCTGCACTTGGTAAGCCCCTGTTCGTCGGTCGTGACTCACGTATTTGGTTGATTTTTCCAACCAAATTTCGACTAATTCCGGCATCCAAAATTCAATCTGACACCACCTCTTGAACCACGGACCTCCACTCTACTAAAGCCCTCTAACCCAGATAGTTGATAGCCCCTTGTTCGCTAGCGATTAGATTAGAGATTTGATGAATAGTTAAAAATGGTAACTCGGATCGGAGAAGGCGTTGGTCACCGGTTGGATTGGTCGGACTGGTTGGTCTGGTTTGGTTTTCAAAACCTTGTCAATATTAGAAATTGCCTTAAATAAGGCATACAAACATATTAGCACACTTTTCAGATTGACAGCCCCCTAACTACACGACTAAATGAGACTCCTCCTAAGACTCATTATAACTCACAACTTCCATAAGAATAGGACAAAGCGACGACTTATTCAATATTAATTAAAATAAAATCTTAATATAAACCTCCAATTTATTTGATTAAAAAATTCATTTATTTTTAAGAATTAATCAAATTAAAAAAAAAAAAAAAAAAAAAAAAAGGAGTAGAAGTATAATGGTGATTTCTTTTTTAATGAAATCTTATTATTTATTTTGCTTTTTCTCATTCATGACTATTTTGTTGTTTCTCCTCCATGATTAGAAAAAAGAGAATTAGTTTAAAAAGATTAAGAAAAGGATAATCTTTGAATAAATCAAAATCTCTTTAAAAATATTTTGTTCAATCAACAAAGAGTTTAGGTGGGGCTTGAACAACTCTGTTGTTGTTATTATTATTATTTGGGTGAGTGTTTCATCATTTTAGGCCCTAATAAGATCTATTAGATTTAGTGGTAAACAATTTGGTTCATCCTACAGTTAGTCATGTGTCAAATTTATGTATTAGAACATCCTAATGATACTCTTTATTTTAAATAACATATTTCACATAAATAAAGAGTATCTTTATTAGTTTTTAAATATAAAGAATAAAATTTGTATTAAAATCTAATAAACTCTTTAAATTAGACTTAATAAATATAAGAGAAGCTTAATATGAGAGATAATTAATAATAAAATGCATAAAAACTTATAATTTATTAAATAAAATTAGAATAGAGAGTGAGATTTAACTTTCTAAATATAAAGAGTCAAACTTACTCTTTAATTTATATTTAAATAATAAAAAATTTATTAAATTTTTATTTTTATAAATAAATTCTTTATAATAAAACGTTTTGATCGTGTAAAAAATCATCTGAAAATGCTTAAAATGATGTTATTCTCTTTAATTTGGGCATCAATTGGGGCCAGCAGCAGCCCCAAAATAGATGTTGATAAGACAATTTCAAGTCCACGTGTTGAAGCCCGTTGAAACTGTTGCCCCAATCACCTAATAAAGACTCTCCCTGTCTCAAAAGTCTTGCCGATGCCCAAAAAATGAGTATCGGAAATTGACAGAGTTGCCCAAACTCTCTTCATACATTGAATTCATCATATTCCAGATAGACGCTCCATAAACACTAATTTATTAACAATTTTTTATATTTGTCTAAATTATAAAAAATAATTATATTTGTCTAAAATAATTATACATGTCCAACTTTTTACTCTTTACGGTATTTTTAAATTATAATATTTATCTTATCATCATAAAATTAAGATGATAGCAACTAAAAACTTATTTAAGATGAGATTCTAATTTTTTATCAATTAAGTATTTCTACATTAATCTTGTGTTAAAATTATGAAACATATGGATCAAATTATAAATCTTAAAAATTTCATAATGACTATAGTAAAAACAAGTGGATGTTGAAAGCACTTTATTAGGTATAAATAGCTTACCTTTTATTAATACTATACTAAAATATTCAACTTCTTCTAGAAATGGTTTCATTATAGGGCTTGAATTTCTCATGTCCTTTATTCATTTTAAAATGTGAAAAAGAAATTTGAATTCGACATCTGTGAAGTGAAAACTGCAAAATTATTGCATTTTTAATCAGAAGTAAAACTGACTTCAGTTTTTAATTTATTAAATATTAAGGGTTCTGATCCTTAACTTGTAACACGAACCTCGTTTTAATCGAGTCTTGTTAATTAATTAGAGAAATCACTTTGATTAGTGGGTGAGTTTTTTATTTCTTTTCCGTGATCATGCTTTAATTGGACCAAAATATATATGATAGATAATGTAGAGGTCTGGTTTTCTGGAAGAAAAGAGAAACAGAGCAATGAGAGTGATGAAGAATTACTCTGTAATTTCCACCTAAAAAAAGGTAATGTGAAATCTGTACAGTAGCCTATTTATACAAGTGAAATAAAATAATCTATACATGAGAAAACAAAATGAATATACAATATTGCCCTCAAGCATACATACAGCTCAAAATGTCATGATCAAATCTGTTGAGAATGTGTTGGGCATGTAGTGGTGTTGCTCTCTCGGTTTTACTCTTTTCGTGTGGCAGTTGACTCATCATTCTCTAATATCCCCCCACAAGATGGGAATAGAAGAGAATAGATGTTTTCTATTCCCATCTTGGACAAAAGAAAGCCAAGTTGAGTGGAAGGAAGTGCCTTGGTGAAGACATCCGCAAGCTGAAGTGAAGAACGAACATGGGAAGTGCGTAAAAAACCAGATTGAATTTTGTCGCGAATGAGATGACAATCGATCTCAGTGTGTTTTGTGCACTCGTGAAACATCGGATTTGTTGCGATATGTAAGGCAGCCTGATTATCGCAATAGAGATAAGCTGGAAGTGAAACCGAGATGTGCAAGTCTTGTAAAATATAAGACAGCCATTGTAGTTCACAAGAAGTAGTTGCCATGGCTCGATACTCAGCTTCAGCGGAGGAGCGAGAGACCACGGTTTGCTTCTTTGAATGCCATGAGATCAATGAGGATCCAAGGAAGATGCAAAAGCCCGTAATGGAGAGGCGAGAATTGGGGCAGGAGGCCCAATCCAAGTCAGTATAACCTCGAAGATGAAAAAAGGAGCTGGAGGGAAAAAGGAGTCCCTTACTAGGTGCATTCTTGATGTAGTGGAGAACTTGGTGAGCTGCATGTTGCTGTGAGGAAGTAGGAGCAGTCATAAATTGACTTAAAACATGGACAACGAAGCTTATATCAGGGCGAGTAATTGTGAGATAAATTAATCGCCCAACCAAACGTCGATAAGGGAGAGGATCCGAGAGAGGTTGACCATCATCCATTCGAAGCTTCAAATTTTGTTCCATCGGCAACTTGAGTGGATGTAACGACTCCATTCTCATAAAAATATGCATAATAAAAGTACATGTAAAATAACATAAAAAGTTGGGCCCAAAATTTTCTTTTATTAAACATATGTATTCTTTATACAAAGATATACAAGATTTGTATCATATACAAAACTATTAAAATAGGGTGGACAGTATAGTCAATTCTCTTCGTGTGCCAATGTCCATCCGACCGTGTCCTCATCTAGAACCTGCAAAAACATAGGGAACAACGGGATGAGCACAAAACAATGCTCAGTAAGTAAACTCTCTACTTAACTATCCCCGTAACTCTCTCTCTAATTCTTTCCCTACAATTTTCTTTTATTTACTCTTTCTCTTATACAACTCTCTGTTTTCTCTTTCTCATAACTCTTTTCTACTAACTCTCTTTCTAGTAAGTCACGACCCCATCTGACCGGAGGCACGGCTGGGACTCGCTCCCACTCCCTGTGACTTCTACTCATTCTAGCCGATCGGACTTGGTTATGCATGGATTCGGAACCTTTGGCCATGTGAGTGCATAGAATCTCTCGGGTAAACTCGAGTATAGCCCTCATCCACATGTACTCTACGGGCTACACCACTTCTCTCTCTGATACTCATGCCGCTCTCTCAATGCGGCGTACATGCGGGAATACTCTACTCGTACTCACAGGTTCCCCATCGCACAACCTACTATATTTTCTTGTTTAGCACTACTCTAGCTTTTACTCTATAGTGCTTACTCTCTCTTTCTCTTTACTCTTAGAGTAGCTTAAACTCAAAAATCTCTACTCTTTCTCTACTCTCTTCTCTAATGCATAATTAATGCATGGTTAATGCACATAAATGACTCATGCTCATTAATGCATTTATGAGATGCAATTATGCCATGTAGCAAAAATTAAGGCTTTCTACTCTTACTTATGCTTCTCTTGAGCATTTCATCATACAACTCATGTGCATATAAAACTCTACTCTAACTCTAACTCTAACTTTTCTCTTTACTTTAATCATCCAAATGGGAGGAAACTCCCTCATAAACTCTAAATTTTCTGTCAAAAGGAAAGCACTTCAATAAGCTTGCTCAAAACTTCCTCCAACTTCAATCAAACTCAACCCAACATCAAGCAAATAAAACACTTCTCATAACTCAATTTATGTGTATTACTCATTAATAACTACTAATCTCATTCATCTCACTTCAACAAACATAATGAATACACATTTATATATAACTCTCTACTCAAAAGAGTCATTAAATCTCAACTTGGGTTGAATTTACTTACTTTATGAGGAAATAGCTTCTTTAACACTTCTCCTTTCCTTTGGGAGCTTGCCTTCTCTTTACCACTTTAACCCAACAACAACAACAACATGAGACTCTAATCAAAACATAATAAAACTCTCATCTAAAGTAAGAATCCTTACCTTAGGATGCTTTAGATTAAAACCCTACTAAAAAGTTACTCAAAAAGCTCTTGGAAATCCTTGGAAGATTGAAGGAATTTGAGAGAATTTGGAGAATGGAGGAGGCAGTGGAATGGGAAAATGAAAAGCTCTCAAAGACTAAACCCCCTAAATATCTTCTAACAAACTCATTCTTCCTATTTTGCCCTTACTCTTTCTTGGAAATTCTATCCATATCCTTTGATTCCTTACAAACACACCCCCATACCAACATATTCTCCATGAAATTTTCTTACATTTTACTCCCCACTTTTCCTGCTAATTAGGGGTAAAATGGTCAAATAGCACCTAAGGAAAAAAAAAATATCTAAAACTCAATAAACTTTCCAACCGGCACGTCGCCGCGGCGAAGAATCTTCCTTCGCTGCGGCGAAACTGTCCAGCAGCTTCCCCGTGGCTTCAACACCTCTTCGCCGCGGCGAAGATTATTCGCCGCGTTAACCCTGTAACAACAAAAACCTTCTAATTTTGACTCATTTCAAGGAAAATACTCAACATATCAATACAACCAAAGACCAACCAACCACTATTCATCAAAACTGACTCAATTCAGAGTGAAATAAGAAACATTAGCTACGTACCTCAAGTGGGGCATTACAGTCGAGTACCAAGAACACCAACATCAGATAATATATCTAGAGCATACTTCCGTTGACAAATAGATATACCCTTGGAAGAACAAGCTACTTCAATTCCAAGAAAGTAACGAAGATTACCAAGACATTTAATCCGAAAATGCTCACTGAGAAATGACTGAAGAGCAACAATGGAATCCATGCTTGAGCTGGTCACAATGATGTCGTCAACATAGACGAGAAGTGCTGTGAAATAGCCATTGTGCAGCCAAGTAAATAGGTTGTGGTCAGCCTTAGATTGTTGGAAGCCGAAAGTGAATAAGGCTTGAGAAAACTTTGAATACCATTGTCGCGGGGCTTGTTTTAAGCCATAGAGACTCTTGTGTAACTGGCAAACCTGATTTGGTGACCCTTTGAAATAACCGGGAGGTTTGCGCATAAAAACTTCTTCTTCCAAGTCGCCGTGTAGGAAGGCATTTTGAACATCAAATTACCTAAGAAACCAGCCTTTGAAAGAGGCAGCTGCTAACAAAGTCTGAACAGTAACAAGTTTTGCTACCAGGGCAAAGGTTCCGTTGTAGTCAAGTCCCTCTTGTTGTCTAAATCATTTGGTGACAAGACACGCTTTGTAGCGCTCAATGCTCCCATCAGAATTATGCTTGACTTTAAAGATCCATTTGGAGCCAATGGTATGCTTACCAGGTGGTAAATCAACAAGTGACCAAGTGTCATTGAGTTCAAGGGCAGATATTTCAGAATTCATAGCCTCACACCAGTGAGGGTACTTGATAGCTTCTCCATAAGATTGAGGTTCAAGTGTGGCAGACAAAGTAGAAATAAAAACATGATAAGATGAAGAAAGTTTATGGAAAGAAATAGAAGAAGAGAGAGGAAATGGTTCACCTGAGTTGCGGGGCCTTGCCGTGGACAAGAATGAGAAGGCAACATTGTTACACGTCTCTAACAAGGGGTTAAGCTGCATTGTTTGAGAAGGTGGAGGAACCATTGGTGGAGAGCATATAAAGTCACTTAAATGAGGGGAAGGGCGACGAGAGCGAGTAGACCTACGAACTAAAGGAGGAGGAGGAGGAGAGGGTGTTAATTTAGACTTGGCAAACGGGTGGGTGTACCCACGGGTCAACGGGTACCTGTACCCAACAGGCAGGTATGAGTAACACATACTTTGACCCGTGAGAATCTAACCCGTACCCGACCCGCCTGTGACTTTTGCGGATGGACCATGTACTACCCGCGGGTACTTGCGTACCCGCAAATTGGAAATTTAAAAAAAAAAAAACTTCTCACTCTTAGTCTCAAAGTCTCACTCTCAAACGTCAAACCCTAATCTAAACCAAAACTTATCAGTGAAAAAAACAAAAAAGTTAAAAAATGCAGCAACTCATTCTATTCTCTCACAGGCCATAACAACTCCATGACCACTCCTTGGTTCTCTCACAACAGCTCCACTCCCTCACTCTCTCACTCTCACAGCAGCTCCACTCTCCCTCATTCTCTGACTTCTCTCACGGCGCAGCAGATCTCCTCTCACAGCAGCACCAGCACCGCAGTAACAGATCTCCTCTCACGGTAACAGGGCAGCAACAAATCTCCTCTCACGGCAGCACCAGCACGACAGTAGCAGATCTCCTCTCACGGCAAGACGGTGATGGCAGACACGAGTAACGTATAGGTTGATCAAATCTTGTTTTACTTTTAGCTATACATCCTGCCTTTGCAGCTAAAAGATGAGTACTGGAAAGTGGAAACTTTGGTTAAAGACTTAAAGTTACTTTTCTATTTTAATTATGAAATACTTAATATTTATCTCAACAATATGGAATGTTTGATTAGTGATTAAAATAAAAAATAGTAGGGGAGAGTTGAAAAAGTAGTGCATTAAAATAGTTTGTCTTTGGTAAAGCATATGACAAAAATATGATAGAATGCATAGAGAGAATGAAAAGTATAGAACAAAGCATGTGGTCTGACTGACTAACTGAGAAATCATGCCCCTCTGCCTCTGGGACCAAAAACGTGAAAATTGACTGCTTAAAAACCTGACATGAGGGAGGCTTAAAAAGTTTTGAAAATGAATTTTGGCCCTTAATATTGGCCCCTGCTCAAATATTTATTTTCTTTTGACTCAAATAATGATGATTCACAATTTCACAACATATACCACATTATAATTTTTTTTTTTTTTTTTGGATGAATTGTTAAGAATTATGATTGGTTATACTTATTGGAGTTGAGGGGTGTTGATTGTTGAGTTGGAAAAATCCAGTCATTTGGTAGGGTTGTTTTGCTTATAAAATATATGGGAGTGTTTTTATTTTTTTTGGACGAATTGTTATGAATTATGATTGGTTAATTAATTTAAATGTAAATACTTTGTTGTGTCCTTTAGATTGGCTTGGTATGGAAGAGTCTACAGATTTAGGAACGGGTCGTAATGTAGCCGTAGGTCAACTTCCTTCTACTGGTAGTACTGTTTGTCCAAAAAGACGTAAAGTTTCAGATGTTTGGGGTCAATTTACAACATATGTAGAAGATAATGGGGATGTGAGGGTAAAGTGTATGATTTGTGGTAAGTCTTATGCACATAGTAGTTCCAGTCATGGGACTAAGAATATGAGGCACCATATGGAAGGTTGTCCTAAACGTACCATTACTACTAGTGTAGATCAAATGATGATGGATTGTGACACTAAATTGAGACGTTTGAAGATTTCTCAAGAAATTTATCGTGAGAAGATGGCAATAGGAATCATAAAACATAATTACCAGTATTCAATAGTGGAGCATGAAGAAATTAGGGATGTCCACATGTATTTGAATCATGAAATTAAGCATTATACTAGGAGCACCGCTAAGGCGGATTGCTTGAAGATATATTACACGGAGAAGGAAAGGATTAAGCTTGCTTTAGAGAGGGTTTCGGGTAGAATATGCTTGACTTCTGATATTTGGAGTTCTTGTACTACTGATGGGTATATTTCTTTAACGGCTCACTATATTGATGAGAACTGGGAGTTACAGAGTAGAATTCTGAATTTTAGCCATATTCCTCCTCCACACTCGAGGGCTCTTTTGTCAAACATAGTGTATGATTTCTTAAAAGATTGGAGGATTGAAAAGAAAGTCTTCTCTCTTACATTAGACAATGCAAGTAACAATGATAAAATGGAAGACATTTTAAGGAGTCAACTTTGTGTGCAAAATGTTTTATTATGCGATGGTTCTTTTTTTCATGTGCGATGTTGTGCACATATCTTAAATCTCATAGTCCAAGAAGGGTTAAAGGTGAGTAGCGTGGCTTTGCATAAAATTCGTGAAAGTGTGAAATATGTTAAAGGAAGTGAGGCTAAAAGAATCAAGTTTGAAGAACTTGTTAAACAAATTGGTGTAATAAGCTCAAAAGGATTGCGAATGGATGTTTCCACGAGATGGAATTCCACTTATTTAATGCTTGAAAGTGCGTTAATATACCGTCGTGTGTTTGTTCATTTGGCACTGATAGATCCCAATTATAAAAGTTGTCCTTCAAATGAAGAATGGGATAAGGGGGAGAGGATTTGCAAGTTCTTGCAACCATTTTATGAGATCACTACTCTTTTTTCGGGTTCCCAATACCCCACAACAAACTTGTATCTCAAAAATGTGTGGAGAGTTCAAGTGCGTTTATACGAAGAGATGGAAAATGAGGATGAAGTTCTTAGTACCATGGCAAGTCAAATGAAAGGAAAATTTGACAAATATTGGGATTCTTATACTGTTGTGTTAGCAATTGCAGCAATTCTGGACCCATGTTTCAAGTTTGAGTTTGTTGAGTTTTGTTACAAAAAAGTTGATGGCCCAGTAGTTGCAACAAGAAAGTTGGAGTTGGTCAAGCAGGAGTTGTATAGGCTTTTTACTGCTTATGAGAGTCTAAGTGGCAATGAGGTTCCCACTAGAGATGATTGCGTACAAGCTAGTAATCCTAATATCATTGGAGATGATATTTGTGTAAGTCAATGCTCCCTAAATATTTTTATATTCTTGTGATTAATAAAGTTTTCTTTATTTTGTAATTTTGCTTTATTAAATTTAAATATTTAAATGGTGCAAGAATTTGACTACTACAAGAGTGACTTTAGTGCTACTAAGAAGTCCGAATTGGATACTTATTTGGGAGAGGCAAGGTTTGATCACATCAAATTTTGCAATTTGGATATCCTGGACCATTAGAAGAAAAATAGTGATCGATACCCGATACTTTCGATGATGGCCCGTGATGTGATGAGTATACCAATAACGACTATTGCTTGAGTCCAGTTTCAGTATTGGTAGCAAAGTGCTCAGTAAATATCGAAGTTCACTTTTATCGGAGAATGCAGAGTCTTTGATATGCACCAGGACATGGATTTCTGGATATGAAGTTAAAGGTAACATTTTAACTTATATTTCACATGTTTTAATATTTTTGTTTGTTAATATATTACGATAGTTAACTTATATCTTGTTAATTGTAGAAGATGAAATTGATGATGTTCAGCTGCTTGTGCCATTAAGTCAAGTGCGGGGGAAGGAGATTGCATAATCAAGGGCGGCTTTGTTTGTTTTAGAGTGTTTGGTACTTTAGTTAAACAATTATATATGTTTAATTGTTTAGTGTTTACTATGTTATGTATGTTGAATGTTAAACAATTTTATATGTTTAGTGTTTACTAATTAGTAATTACTATGTATGCTTAGTGTTTATTAATTCTATTATCTATATGATGGAGTTTGATATAAATATGAAAAATATTAATATTGAATTAATAATGTTTGGTGAAATCTAATCAAATTTAATTTAATCATCCATTTATTTAATATAATAAGTTAATAACTAATAAGTTTAATAAATGAATTTTATATCAAGTTTTTAAAAGTAATATAATTTAGTATGCAATTTGAAATTTTGAATTAAAAAAAACAGTAAAAAATAACAAAAATATGAAAAATGTAAAAGGCTGCTTCCATTTTCATGGGTGACCCGCGGGTGACCCGTACCTGCACGGGCTGGTACGGATAATGAAAATGTCGACCCGTGAGAATTTTTCACCTGTTGACCCACGACCCATTCCACCCGCGACCCGTTGCTACCCGGACCATACCCGCCCAACCCGCCCGTTTGCTAGGTATAGGTGTTATGGATGTGTCAATGGGAGGTAAAGCAAGAGTACGGGTGGTTGTGTGTTGCTATGTGGGTTGAGGGTGTGCTGATATTGAGTCTGGATCAGGTAATTGGAAATTGGGGAAAAGGGTGGAAGGAGAGTGAGTGAATGACTTAGGAAGTAAGGATGGAGTTTGGAAAGGGAATAGAGTTTCATGAAAGATAACATCCCTTAAAATGAAAATTTTATGGGTGTTGATATCAAGTAGCCGATACCCTTTCACACCAAAAGGATATCCAATGAAGGCACAACTTCGACTACGGGGATCAAATTTATGACGATGGTGGGAGGTGGTGGAAGCAAATGCTAGGCACCCGAAGACACAAAGATAAGAGTAGGAGGGAGGTTTATTGAATAGGACTTCATAAGGAGTCTTGTTGTGAAGAAGAGGGGTGGGAATACGATTTATTAGGTAGGTGGCTGTAAGAACACAAGCAGACCATAATTCTAATGGTATTCCTTATTGGAAACGTAAGGCACAAGCCACTTGAAGGAGATAGCGATGTTTTCTCTCGACTAACCCATTTTGTTGGGGGGTCTCGACACAGGAGGTTTGATGAATTATGCTGTGTTCAAAATAGAAGTCAGTCATGGAAAATTCTAGGCCATTGTACTACGTAGGATTTTAATTCTTGTATTAAATTAAGTGACAACCAGATTACAAAAGGATTTCAAACAAGGATGCGCATCAGATTTATTTTTCAGAATATACACCCAAGTGCAGCGAGAGAAGTCGTCAACAATTGTGAGGAAAAACTGAGAACCATTGTGGTCTGAAATGTTGTGTGGTCCCCATAAATCACAGTGAACAAGATCAAAGCAATTAGAAGTGTGTGAGAAGGAAATGGGAGCCTTGTTTGTTTGGCAAGAGGACCAGTAAGACAAGGTAAATTTTCATTAATATTCATATAAGTAGTTACATTGGTATCTTGAATGTGTAACATGCAAGAATGGGAAGGGTGACCCAATCGATAGTACCATAAATAATGAGCACTGTGGAGAGGTTGTACAGAGGCTGAAATGGGATTTTGAAGTGTAAAATGCTGTGAAAAAGTATGAACTAAAGCTTGAGGTGAGACATCTTCTGTGTGTAAGTGATAGAGACCATGTAGCAGGTTACCCTTCCCAATCGTTGTCCAGGGAGAAAGGCCCTATATAAAACAAGCATCAGAGAGAAACATGAAACAATAATTCAGTTGTTCGGCAAGTTTAGCTGCAGATAACAAATTAAAATGGAAATTGGGAACACATAAAACATCATGGAGGAGAAGAGTTGCTATCACTTACACGGCACTAATGTGAGTGACAATAGCTACTTCTCCATTTGGGAGTCTAACAAAATTAGAAGTGGTGGATGTTATTT
Organism: Pistacia integerrima; assembly: GCA_026225825.1. Taxonomy (NCBI): domain Eukaryota; kingdom Viridiplantae; phylum Streptophyta; class Magnoliopsida; order Sapindales; family Anacardiaceae; genus Pistacia; species Pistacia integerrima. The sequence goes on along the minus strand of CM047737.1, from coordinate 10,865,075 downwards.
TGGTGAAGAGGGAGGGGCTGCAGATCATATGATCTGTAGCCCCCGTGTTAATGATCCAAGGTCGAGAAGTAGAGGAAAAAGAAGACAAACACAAAGAGATACCAGTAGCCAATGAAATATGGGGTTGAGTTGGAGGAACAATTTGGAGTTGGTTTGCAGATGGAGAAGCAGTTGAGTTCGTCTTGTGCAGCAAGGTTATAATTTCTTGATATTGCTCTTTAGTCAACACCAAGTTTGGGTCATTGTTGGTCGCCGAAGAAGGGGCTTCCATGGAGACGACATTGAGGCGTGGCTTGTGATAATTGTGTCCAGGGGGATAGCTGTGAAGCTTGTAGCAACGCTCGACAGTGTGTCCAGTCATCTCACAATGAGTACAGACAGGGGCTGTGGCATTTCCAGATTTGAAGCATTGGGCCAAAGTATGGCCTGTGATTTTACAATGAGAGCAGTACGACTTGTCTCGCTTGGGAGAAAATTGAGATGGTCGACGAGCAGCCAACGCAATAGTTTCAATTGGAGGGGCAACGGAGGTGATGAGATGATGTTGTTCTTGTTGTTGAATGTAGGAAAATACCTTGTTGACAGGGGTAAAGGATCAATCAACATAATCTGGTCACAAACATTTGTAAACGAGTCATGGAGACCCATCAGAAATTGGATCACATAGTCTCGCTGGTATCGGTCGGAGATGACTTTCGTTGAGGCACAAGTGCAAACAGGTAAGGGGGTCATAGATGGAGAGTTCATCCCAGATAGATTTAAGTTTTCCATAGTAGGTGCTTACCGTATTTGTTTCTTGTGACAGATTGGCAAGGGTTTTCTTTAATTCATAGATACAGGGACCATTTTGAGGGGAAAAACGGTCATGTAATTCAAGCCACAATGCGCGAACATCATCAACAAATGCAACCAATGGACGAAGAGGTAGACTGATAGCGTTTTGAAGCCAGGACACAAGCATATCATTGCATCGTTCCCACAGTGAGAGGAGGAGTGCAGAGGTAGAGAGGGGTTTGTCGATAGTTCCATTAAGAAATCCGAGTTTATTCTTTGCCCGCAGTGCTCGTTGAATGGATCTAGACCAAATGGAGTAATTCTCGGTTGTGAGATGTTCGGTGACCAGAAAGGTACCAAGATTATCAGAGGTTTCAAGACGGTATGGGTTGCTTGGGTTACTGAGGTCGATAAGGTTGAGAGTGGGAGTTTCGACACCGGCTTCTAATGCCATGATAGATAATGTAGAGGTCTGATTTTCTAGAAGAAAAGAGAAACAGAGCAACGAGAGTGATGAAGAATTACTCTGTAATTTCAACCTAAAAAAAGGTAATGTGAAATCTATACAGTAGCCTATTTATACAAGTGAAATAAAATAATCTATACATGAGAAAACAAAAGGAATATACAATATTGCCCTCAAGCATATGTACAGCTCAAAATGTCATAATCAAATTTGTTGAGAATTTGTTGGGCATGTAGTGGTGTTGCTCTCTCAGTTTTGCTCTTTTCGTGTGGCAGCTGACTCATCATTCTATAATATAATATATATATATATATATATACCAAAAAAAAAAAAAAATGAACTCCAATCAATTAATTGAATGGTGCTCCACAGTAACCAATTTAATTATCCCCATTCATTGCTTCAGGTTGTCTTCATCATATCATTATCTTCCCATTTGCATTTCCTGGAATTTGTTGTATTTATTATATAGTTTTCAGTTCACAATTATAGCGCCTATATTATTATATACCATTTTTGAAGGCCAGAAATTTAATGACAAAATGAAAACCAAACTCTATGGTTTAATTCAAAATGTGGCTATTTGTTATGCCTGGAAAAGTAGGGTTAACGCAGAGTCTTGTCAGTATGGGTGGTCAGAGCTTAAGAAGGTTCTACAACCACTCGGATGCAGCCACGTCGTGTCCTGACGTGAGTGGCATGCTCCTGCCAGTGTAGTGAGTGTACGCTAGGTTGGCGAATGGTTGGAAAAGGTCCATGTGTCCAATCCTTGCACAAGTCGAGGAAATCACTTGAGCAGGTGGGCAATGGGACGCAGAGAAGGATTTGCACGGCATCCACCCCACTCATAGATTCTTGATTCATCTCACTATCAATGGGGGACTTCTCTCCCATTTGTGGGATTGGCTAATTTCACTATGGAATAACATACTCTCTCTCTCTTTCTCTCTTGTATTCTCTAAGTTGTAATTCAGCTCACTGAACGCAACCTGACTTTACTCATTAATACAATATCAGTGGACGTATGATTCGCCTTATGAGCATCCGAACCACTTTAAACATTGTTATTCACTCTTTATTCAACTAAATACTTCTATAACCACGTGTGACTTCTGAACCTGCTTAGCATTTCTCACGTGTGATTAGTTGGTGTCAAAATTAAGCATCAACACTATTCTTGACCGTCCTGCTGAATTAGCATTACTTAGAAACATTCAACGACACGCAAGAACACGATAAGCACGTCAGCATAATCTCCACATCACAGAGATGATAAACCGGCAGAGTTGATCTACTATTTCGACCCGTGGCTATATGATGAAATCTTGATTTTCTTATTAATGTAATGGTCTTTAACATATAGCTGTGTTTATAATTGGATGATCTCATTAGTGTTTGACTTAACAAGAGTTTGTGCCGCCCACGCGAGTTAAGCAACACTTAGTGACTTATTGGTCGTCATCAAAACCCATATGCATGAATGATTAATATTAGAGATAAAACAAGGGACAAGAACCAATTTTTCCCTATATTGGCCTACCCACTCTCAACATTATCTTACACTAATGAATAGTTCTCATGTCTCTCTCTCCTCTATTATAGGCAGTCTTTTATTAAGAAACCAACGATCATTGGGTGTATATACTAATGGTTTTTCTGAATTTGGGTTTACTATACCAGCTCTCAACATTATCTTACACGCATGAATAATTCTCATGTCTCTCTCTCGCTCTCTCTTCTCTATTATAGGCAATCTTTTATTGAGAAATCAACGATCATTTTGCGTATATAGTAATGGTTTTTCTTAATTTGGGTTTACTATACATTCATTTTTAAGCTTTTTAAACAGTTGTGATTGAGCCACTTGTCATAACCTGTCAGCTGCGTTGGCTTTTGGAGCTCTTGAAAGAATACATAGAAATAATTATTCATTTTTATAGTAAAATACCAGATAAGAAGTGGTTCAATCCTGTTTGACGCCCTCCCGGGATCCAAAAATCGTTGTAAAGTACGATGTATAAGTCACCATAGCTCAATGCCAATCTATACTTACGACGTATAGTTCTTCATTAATTATGATAGAAATTCTCACTAAAAAAATTCAGATGGCAGTAAACTATCATTAAGAATAGTAATATAAGAGAGATGCTTTGATTAAAGTTTATTTATTTATTTTTTTAAATGGATGTTTTATTCTCTCCAGATATCAAAGTATATAAATTGATTTTTATTATAAAGAGTAATGTTTAAACGACATGAATGTGCTAAATCTATCTTTTTAAAGGAAGTGACATAAAAGATAAAAACTTTTGATCCTAGCTGTTTCATATCTTGTTAATGAGCCCTTTTCAAGAGAAGCCATTGAGCTTATTAGTGATGTTTGATTTGGTAGCTAATAGCTATGGCTATCTTATAAAATTTGCATTCCAAAGACCCCCCAATCAATTTTAATCATAGAACTAAAAATTAACGAATCCACAGAACCGACCAGTATAAGTCTTTCCAAACTATTTTCTAATGATTTTATGTTTAATTAATTTAGTTTTTTAACCATAAATTGGTGATTGACAACACACCTCAGCGGCTAAGGGGCAATCAGTGATAAAACCAGAAAGACGTGTGGTGGAAATACGACCCTGTTATCCATTGCATTATTATATATAGAATCTTGAGAATCAACGTGTCACGTGTTTACTTGAAAGCTGAAAAGCCAGATTCCTTTATTGACCCTTCAAACGTAAATTCTCATCCGACCACTTATAACAATTGACCCAGGAAGCAAATGTCTCATCATTTTTAAATCGACTAATTTCAGAGGTTGTATCTCGTTTCTATTTTCTAGCCGACCATATTTCAGATTTTTAATTTCCTAAATATATGATAATGATACCCACATGATTCATAACATACTGATGCTTTTCTTCTCCTTATCATAACTATTTCAACACTGGGGATTCCTGAAATAATCCTGATGAGATTTGCATCATGCCAAGTCCTCAATAAGAATAAAAACAAGATGAACAGCCCTTCAAGAATCATGACAAATAATTGTTTTAAGTTTTTTCTTACTGTCCCAATGAAGCCAGCCATCACATGTGGAATGGACCCGATTGATGCGGCTTGGCTCTACAGAGGGAGAGAGGCATGTTGAATAGTTAATTAACAGCACACAACCCAAGTCCTATGACCTGGCGCCGATATAAAACGTTTTTATGTGATACCCTATATAAGTTTAGAATCCAAGAAGATCCATCCGTTGGTTCACCATCCAAATCCAATTCAACACGCATCTTTGGGATATTCTGTTGTCGGCAACTTCTTAATCACTAAATCTATCAAATCTTTTCATCAACTTTCGTTTAATTTTAATTGCCTACTCATTTAGGCTTTGGACTATATCTATATGTAACATCTCATAAACTATATTAATTGTAGTTTAAGTAATATGTATTAACTCAAAATTTAAGTACTGAAATAATATGATGAATCATATGAATATTAATGAATCAAAGTAGTGATGAATGGGATGAAAATTGGATTACCACTCATTAGGTGAAATTTCCAACATGGGACCTACAGGCTACAATACAAAGGTGATAAGGATGAATCCTCTTCGGATTAGTCTCTCCTTGATCTTAGCTGATTGTATACTGTATTTATCTTAACTTTCCAGTATTTATCTTTTATAGGATAATCTCAACTGCATATATTTTGTTATAGGACTTTCTTATTGTAAATACACTTTATATAATGAAATAGATTGCCTCAATATTCATTGAGGATTTCACTCACATTTACACGGGTCTTTGAACCTCTTTATGGTATCAGAGCTTTCTTCTATTTTTTTTTTTTTTTCTTCTATCTTTCTTCGATCCTTTTCATGGCTGCTTCGTCCTCA